>JACCEG010000478.1:3304-54725 GCA_014065205.1 Tuber brumale
TTGGGGTTTCGGAACGTTTGTGGGGGGACGTGTCGGGGGGGCATCACCACGCCTAGGACGGGGTGTCTCAAAAGCGATGGGGGGTAGGAGGGGTTGTGCACCAGTTGAAGGACCCTCGCCGGAGTCGTTCGTCGTGTCCATTCTTTCCTCATTCTACGATAGAGCGGGCTCCCTACGGAGATCAGGGCGGGCAGGTCTCGATGGGCACTCTCGCGCGAAGGCGGGGTGTGGGCCTTTGCACACGGCGCAGAGTGGGGGAGAGGTCGGGCAGCAGTTCGCAACTGCTCTGAGGTTTCCGCCCTTCGGGCAGGTGGGATTTGGGCACCTGTGCGCCTGTTTTCTGTGGGCGAGGGCGCAGATGGGACCGACCGGATGGTCGCCCTTGCATCTAGCAGAGTGGTGTCCGTATTCATGACAGTTACAGCACTGAGTGAGGCCGTTAGCCGAGTATGCCTGCTCGACCTTGCATCGAGAGGAGTAAAGGTAAGAGTTGCCCCGCATTGTGGCCTCATTCTCCGGGACCACCGTAACTACCACGGATGTTGCCTTTTTCAGGACCCGGGAGTCGCGGTTGGGGTTGAGGTATCGGGCAGAAAGGATTTGGGCATTTTTGACGCTGAGTATGGTGTTTGACAGAGACTGGAAGAGATCGTCGGCAGAGTCGGGGAGGTATGCGATAGGGAGGGAGTGGACGGCCAGTTGCACCTCGTTTGGTGCTGGGCAGAAAGGGAGCCAGGGCGAGTCACCAATAGGGAAGGATTGGTTTAACTTTGCAGACAGTGCTTCGTAGTAGGGGGCGTATGAGGTAGAAGGGACAAAAGGAGAGAGGGCAAGGAGGGTTACCACTCCTCTGTCGTTCACATGGGCAGAGAAAGACAGGGGGAGATTGCAGCCGGCCTCTCTTAAAACAGAGGGGGCAGAGTCAGGGAAAGAAGCAGCAATGAGTTCGGCTTGGTGGTGGGGGAAGGGGGACGAGCGAGGGGCAAAGAAGCGCCTCTCGGCCGCGGGGAGGCTTTTCGGCCCGTGGGATGGGGCAGACACAGCCGTACCAGATGCAACCTGGTCAGCAGACGGGGTGGTCTTGCTCTTGCTCGACTTGCCCTTCCTCTTCTGACCAGCCGAAGCGGCTTGAGTGTAGGAGGAGGGGCCGGGTTGGACGGACGACTTGGGGGCTGGGTGGAACTTGGAGGCAGGGGGGTACTTCCCCTCCCAGAAGGTTTGGGCCTCCCATGAGCGTGGGAACTTAGCTGCGTAGGCGGCAGGGTTACCATACCACTTCTGGTCCTTGGTGCTGTAGCAGGCGATGTCCGTGTCGCCACCACCCACGTAGAGTGGGGTGAGCTCGTTGGCTAGTGTGGTATCTGAGACGGCAGGGGCCTTCTCTTTTCCCTTTCTGGATGGGGCCACCCGTGCGGTCCCAGTTGAGGCTTGCATGGGTGCGTTTTGTTGGGGTGGGGGCTGTCGGTGGCGTGTTGGTTGTGGGAGGGGGGTGGTCAGACGAGACGCCAGGTCTCTGACCGAGAGCTGAAGGGCGGAAAGTGAGGCAGCTGTAGCGCTCTCAGAAGGGGGGGGGGGGGGGGGGACATGGGGTTTGGTCTTGCGAGCATGAAGGTCGTCGATCTGGCCGGAAAGTCTTGCGACTTCCATTGCGAGTTCGTCTATTTGAGTGGAGAGGGTCCTGGATGCCAGGAGCGAGGTGCATAGAAGGGGGAGAATGACTGGTTCACCTGGCGAGAGGTCGTCTAGTTCTCCTGAGCTGATCGGGGGGAACAGTTGTGGGGATACTCCAGCATCTGTCGCAGCATTTTCCAGCAGGGGGAGCAGAAGGGGAACATGGGGTCGGATTCCTGACACCGAGGAGTGTTCTGAGGGGGGGAGGGGGACCGAGGCCGAGGACATTTCTGACTAGGCAGTGGGGCCTCAGCCAAAAGGCACGCGGGAATAGCACGATCGTGTAGGTACACCGGATGCTGATGATGTTGAAAACGAGGAAGAAGTGTAGGGGGGGGAAAATAGCGGAAGCGGAGCGTATCTATCTACTCGGCCCAAATGGCCTCCTTATATAGTTGTCCTTCATGTGCTTTTGACTCACTTCCCAAGTCAGGCACCACCTATGACTCACAACTGTGAGTCATACTAACACATCATAAACGAGTCATATGACCAAAGTGGTCACATGTGCCAAACCCATATCCTCTAAATGACATCATGTGTGAAACGTAACATACTTATGACTCATAACTATAAGTCATGTCAAAACCTCTTTCTTGGTAAGACACATTCATGACACCGACAGTGGTCTAACCCCATAGCAAGACCTGTCCTAAACTGCCTTAACCTCGCCAAACAGTACCAGCTACGACAATAAACGTCTATGGCTGCGGCATATACCCAATAAAGAGGAAGGAAAACTGAGGCGGGAAGCGCAAGCTGCGGAAATCAGAACCCGTGGCAGGGCACAGGGACTAGTGCAATCCAGACTGTGAAGCCTGATGGAGATGCCGGAAGGGCGTCAAGGTAAGGTGGTATAGCGGTAGGGTGCAAGACGAGTACGGGCACAGCAGTATGGTGCAAACCAATCCATACCTCAGGTCAAGAGAGCAACCGAAAGCGACAGTGCCAACTATCAGTAATCGTGTTCGTGTCTTTCTAGGCGGTCTCCATGGGTGGAAGGCAACCGATCATACTGTATCTCTCATGTATTGCCTTGTTCTACAAGAGACACAATCACTTAGTGGAAGGAATACCACCGCTGAAGCCAACGGCGGGGAGGAGGAAGATCGACCTGCAGGCATGTTGGAGAGTTCTTACATACCTCAAACCCTGTTCCCTGCCATCCGACACTTGGGAAGTGAACAATCGCTCACCGTGTGGGGGGGGGCACGTTATGCATGGAAAGAAGTGGAAACGGGCAGCCTGAGAGGCATACCAGTACCCACAGGGAGGAAAGCCTCACTGCGTCAATCAGTGAAAGAGGATACTGAGGGGAGGAGGATAGGCGTCACTCCTAGGCCGAGGGCATCACGGGAGGAGAGGGGGAGGTAGATGGTTTGTAAGATCCCCAGGATTGTAGGATGATTTCAAGCGCGTGGAAAATAGATGAGACCAATAGTGAAATAGAGGAGACAGAGGATGAAACCAATCTCCTTGGTCCTAGTGACCTCTTATATAGTTGTTCTTCAGGCCCGTGTGACTCACTCCTTGAGTCAAATTCCCCAAATTACTCACCACGGTGAGTCAAATGCCACAAATGACTCACCACTGTGAGTCATGTATAATCAGCTCAAACTAATTGTTTGACCAAAACGGTCATATGGGCAACCCCGATGACCTCTCAATGAGGTCATGTGCGAAATATAGCTGATCAACTTAACTTAATCATATGACCAAACTGGTTCCTTGCATGAAACCCGTGATCTTTAATGAGATCATATGTGAAACATAACATACTTATGACTCATAACCATGACTCAGGTGAAAACCTCTTTCCTTGCTAAACCACATTCGTGATAGTTAACCTCCATCCCTGAAGTGACCACTAACTCCAATTCAGGTCACTCTGATACTATTGGAATATCTCCATGCAAGGCTGTGTATCCATCAGAATACCAACTGATTGATACCTCTAAAGTCAACTCTGTGACAGGACCAGCATCTGTTGATCACTACAATCAACATCAGGAGATCTGGAATGCGCCCTATCAGGTGTTACAGTTCACTAAGGCAAGAGCGAATTGCGTAGCAGCTAAGACGATAAACTATATATTGAAAACTGTGTCTTCCGAAGTCTGCTTCTTTTAACATGAAGAATACCAGCTCTTAAATACACTTCTTCAGCTACGGGAACCCTTATTCTCACAACATCTAAGGCTCCAAACAGGCAACTTTATAACTAAACAGAAAATCTATTGAGTAGCAAATGGATACTTGAAATCAAACATGAAACATATAGAGTATCAAACTGATCTGCCAAACCAAACATAAAATATATAGCATATTAAACCAAGACTCGAAACTAAATGTAAACCGTATAGAGTATCAAATCCTATAGTATCAGCCTCGAGGTACACATCGTTTCCTGAAACAAACAAAATAAAACCCTTGTTTTAAAAAATATCTCGAATCATCACTAGCAGAATCAGAATTCAAATAAGGATCTCAAAATCCCTTGTCAACCAGTGGTACATCCAAATAGCTCTCAAAGCCATCCTTAGGAGGAGAATAACATATAGGAATATACCTAGAAAAAACTACGAGAAACCTATCTCCCGGCATGTTATCCTTCGACCCTACCTGAATTAAATCTATTGCATGATCCAATCCTTCCACAGTTCCCCACTATTCTCACTTGCTTGATATTCCTTCCCACTAACCAAGAATAGTCTATTACAATATCATTTCCGGTAATCGACAACTGATTCAACCTCCCATTCTTGCTTTTCATTGCTGAGGCGGTGTGCTGGTTTTCTGAATGCTCATCCAAGAAACTGAGAATCATAGTGAGGGTGGTAAGGTTGAACAAAGGAACAATAGACAACTCCTTTCTTACTTGGGTAGAGCTTCGCATTCATGCTAGCAGTCTAGCTCTCCGTATTTGCAACGAATTCGAGTACTGTAAAAGGGCCTCTCCTCCGTGTCTGTAATTTCCAAGATTTGTCAGAGTCCGGCGCAAATTGGTCTCCAAAAACCATAATCCTTTCTCCAACATGACAGGTTTATGTAAGTATCTACTCTTAGCTGCTACGCTGCTTGATCTTGCTCTAGCCAGCGGTAACAGTTGGTATACCGCGTTCCTAATCTCTGGTTGTCGATTGTAATAATCATCACATGCAGCAACAGTTGCAGAGTTTACTTTATAGGTACAGGGGAGTTGGTAGTCTCGTCCGTACACTGCCTTGTATGGGGACATTCCGATAGTATCGGAATGACCTGCGTTGGACTAAGCTGTTACCTCTAGGTGAGAGGTCATCTAGTTAGTGTGGCAGGGATTAAGAACATTCCATAATACTATTTTAAGTTCCCTAATTTTCCTCTCTGCTGGTCTATTGATGAGCAGGTGGCCAGCGGTAGCAATAATATATTCAACTCCCCTTGTATTTAAGGTCTTTGTCCAAAACAGGGAGCTGCATTGGCGGTCAGCGACACTAACAGTCGATGTAGGTATTCCCGGAGGTGTGAAGATATAATCACAGAGTAAATCCATTGTCAAAATCACAGGAGCGTTTACTGTTATTGGTATCCGCCAGCTGACCCCCACCACTCTATCCATTACCACCAATACTGAATTATCTCCTCTCAGCTTAGTGAAAGGCCCCATGAAATCAATAGTATAGCTCGAAAATATCTGGCAGAGAAAGGGAAGTGAAAGCATATTTCCTGTGGGCAATGTTGTCCATTCCCGGTTCAATTGATATATATCATACTGCTGGACGTAGTCCTGGAAATCTATCCTCATTTCAGGCCAGTCGATAAATTCCATTGCATACCGGAGGTTTCGATCATTGCTATGTTGTCCTTTATTATGCATCTCCACTATCAACAGTTCTCTTAGCATTTCTCCATTCACTCCATGACTCTTTGTAATGTAAACGCAATCTTCTCTTTCTCTTATCATGGCATCAAGTAGGCCATTACGTATGTTCTAATGTTGCATCATTCCAATTTTGTAAAGTGTGGTTGGAGTCCTTTGCTAGCTGAAAGATAGGGTCCTTTCTATATGTTTTGACCATCTGTTCCCGCCAAATTCTTTTCATATCATACACTTCTGGAACGATATTCCTTTCATCTACCAACTTTTCTAATAACATTACCTCCTCCCCCTCATCAGGTGTCTCGTATACTTTGTAGAGTATATGTTTTTCGTGAGGTAGGGATGGTAGTTCTACTACTCGAACTGCATTCAGGTAGGCAAGAGGCCCTCCATAGAGGGGTCCGCTTTTGTGATGTTTAGGACACTCAGAGTCACAACATTTAGTAGGGGAGGTGCCAAAGCCTAAAGCTTTCTTAATATGTTCCTGGATGGCTCAGATATCGATTCAGAGGTCTGGTAAATCAGGATCTTTATTGTCTTGATCATTGCTGGTATAAAAAGGAGTATTGATAGCCGGGGGACAGCCACAGGGTATGCCGACGGAGGTCTTTTTCACGGGTTTTATTTCCTCATGATCACGATCGAAAGGTATATCACAGAATACCCCACGCATTAATGTATATTCAAGTGCCTCTTTCTTCCTACCACCGGTACAGCTTCGATGGTCTCCCCAATCCTTTGGTGGTTCGGTATTTCCTTGATCTTCTGCATCGAGCTGTGCTTGCTCTAGGCTGAGGTCACTTTGCGCATTCTGACTTAGCATCAATGTCCTCCACTGTGAGATCTTCAGATCATGACATTTCATGTTTGGTAGCAGGTTCTTTCTTAAAAATGAAATGATGAAATAGGGGAGGCAGTAGGTAACTCATGTTATTGTGTGGTATCGTTTGCAGTATGTGGGTAGTTATCATTCTCATCACAAAGATGGGATAACACATCTGCTAGATAGTTCTATTTTTTTGGTCTGTACATCATTTCAAAATCGCGTTTTCCAATGAGCCTTCTCCATCCCTGTTTTTTCTTCATTGGAGTTGTGCCTGTCTTGAGATAGGTTAGAGGTAGATGATCTGTAACAATGGTAAACTTGATTCCTGCAAGAATGTGATACCATGCCATCAGTGCATCGACTATCGCTAGCGCTTCCTTGACGGTTGTGCTATAATTGATTTGGGTATTACACAATTTCCTGCAATGAAGCGAAGCAGGTCTGGCATTCTCTGGTGTTTCTCCTTCTCCTACCCATGCTCCTACACCTCTGTTGGATGCATCAGTTATTAGCTATATTTGAAGTGACCAGTCATATTGTAATGGTTGTATGATCTCGTATTTCGAAACAACTCACTTAACATTATCCATGGCTTGGTCTTAGGTGGCGGTCCACACAAAGTCTGCTCTTTCCATGAGCTCCATTAAGGGTGATGTAATAGTTGTAATGTCTGGTAAAAACTACCCAATGTAGTGGACCGTTTCTAGAAATTCTTGTAACTGTTTCTTGGTCTATGGCAGTGTCCATTCTTCGCTCTTCACTATTTTTTAGTGTGCTGGTGAGAGTCCTTCCTGATTGATAACATTGCCTAACTCTTCTATGCTGGTGGTGAAGAATTCTGATTTCTTCCTACTTGCATACAACTGTGCCTCCTTTAGTTTGTCACCAGTCATGGATATGTGTTTCAAATGCTCAGATTCTGTATTGGAAAAAATGCGTACATTATCAATATACATACACATAAAACATCTTCAGTAGTCAGCAAATAAAGTGGACATTATTCACATACAAGTTCTGGGAGCATTCATATCTCCTCATTGTATAACCCTTCTAATAAAACCTCCAAATGGTGATTTGAAAGTATTCTTGCTTACATCCTCTAGTTCCACTCTTGTTTAGAAGTAGACATCACTAAGATCAATTTTGCTTCAGTATCTTAGCCTTCCTATGGTGTTTAGGTTCATAGTTTGATTATACATGGTTTCAACTTCTTTAATGATTACCTCATTCCTAGCTATAAGGTCTACTAATACCCTGATGTGTTTCTTGTCCTTCTTTTCCTGTGCAAATATTGGAGCTTCTGATGATACTGCTTGTCATACTATAATTCCTGCTTTGTCTTTTGTTATCAGCCATATGCTCATGTCTGTGGCCCATCATTCTGGTATTCAATAGGTGGGTAATGAGCGCTGCTCTTTTCCTGGCTGCAGATCTATCTTATGGTTGATCTTCCTTGGAGGGAGTAGATTTTCCGGTATTTCCTCAAGAAATACTTCTGGATGTTGCTTCATGACATCTTCTGTGCTGATTACTGCTACGCGGCTCATGCCAGTAGTAGGTGTGCAAATAATTGCAATGTTTTGTTTTGGATACAGGATAGCTAACTTGCCAAATTTAATTTGTGCTTGAGGTTGTTCCAGAAAAGGCATTCCGATTAGAACATCTTATTTTGCGAGATTTCGACTCAACATCTTGGTTCCTGTTGTACTCAATTTTCCAGCTGATATGTTCACTGTACATTCTTTATGACCTACTGATCGTGATTCTTTCATAGCTAGGTGTATCCTAATTGGTGTCTTGAAATGCTGACAAGGAATTCCATGCGTGGTCACAAAGGTCGTGCTAAGCAGATTGTCTCCTACTGAACTTATATCAAGTAGTGCTCTGGCGTCTTTGCCATTGATGTACATGGTTCCTTCAAGGGCATCATGACGTTTAACATTTGTTGGTCTATCAGCTATCATGAGAATGTCTTCTTCTTTTTCCTCTATTTCAATCCCCTTGATAAATATATCTTCTGCTAGATATCCCTGATCCACTCTATTGGAGGTGACTTCCTTCTTCACCTTAGTTTTACACCTGCCATTGCCCTAGTCATCTTTGCTGGGACAGTCTCTTGTGGGATGTCCTTTACCTCCGCAGGTATAGCAAGGACCTGTTTCTTTTCATTCCTTGGGCTTGCTGTTAGACTGGTTGTTGTTCATTTTTCGATTGCTGTTTTATCCTTCTTGTTTGGAAGTGCATTATTTTGTGGGTTTGTTCAACTTCTGTTTCCGATAAGCGGCTGTGCCTTCAATAATAGCATCTGTGCTCCTTTTGCTTTCGATGACTTACATGGCAGTGTCTGTTGCCGCATATTATAATTTTGCTTCCTGTCATAACCTAGGGTGCATCCTCTTAAAGAACAGTTGAATGAAGGCATAATCGATTATGGTATTTGCATGTTGTCATGATTAGAATATCTGTAAATCAGTTGCGATAATAGATATCCTCTGTATCTTGCCATTATGTACTTGCATGATTTTATGGAATTTGCAATAGGTATCATCTCTGTGTTTCGCAGATTGGAATCTTTCTCGCAGAAATCCAACAGGGTCTTCTCTGGTCATGTGTTCATGGAATTGCTCAGCTGCTAGTAAAGTTACTTTTTCAGCTTGTCATTAACAATAAAGTATCTCCTAGTTTCCACCTCCTGCCTGACAGGTTCGCAGTCCATTCAGACCTTGATATAACTGTACTGAGTTATACCATCTATCGAAGGCTTCTGGTTTGACGTCATCTCTTTCACCAGTAAACCTATTAGGTGAAGGTACTCTGATATTGAGTGTGGCTGTAATAACTGGATTGGGCCTGTGACTTGGTCGTCCGGGAGACCTTGATGCTGGAGCTTCAGGTCCAGCTGGACCTAATTCCGAGGCCATGGCATCAGATCCTTTGTCACTGTCAGAGCTGTCTGGATCGTTACTTGGGGGTGCTGGAGGTACTCGTATACCTGTAGGCTTTCTCATAGATTCTGGGTACCCTTCAGGAGAAGTGGTTGGCATTTCTGGTTGTTGTTATGATGATTCACTCGCTGATTGTACGGCAGCATCTCTGGCTAACAGCCTAGTAGCTGCATCTCTTGCTGATTGCTCATTTGCTGGAGTCTTTACAAACTGTCTTCATGAATCTCCGGTGCACTATTTGGAACCTTCCTCAAGGCCCCCACCCTTACTTGGTCTCTGAATACCTTGTATTTTGATGACTTGTTGAAGTTAAAAAATGTAAATGCCTCTCGGAAGATGCAGGAAACATTGGTTTAACGGGCTTTGTTCTTTACCGGGGGTGATAGGTGGTATAGCAAAGTCCAGAGAGTTTAGCCGTGGTTGTTAAATCCACTTCTTACTATATCGCGACTACTGAAGTCTCTGTGATATTTGGTAAATCCCCAGCTTCAAGATTCATGAAGCGAACTGAACACAGTAACTGTTCTGCTAAGTATATTGAAAACTCTGTCTACCAAAGTCTCCTTCTTCTAATAGAAAGAATAGCACCTCTTAAATATACTTCTTTCACTACCAGGAGCCTTATTCTCATAACATGTAAGACTCCAAACTGGTAGCCTGAAAGCCAAACATAAAACAGATCGAGTATCAAGCTGATACTCAAAACCAAACATAAAACATATAGAGTATTAACCTGATACTCAAAACCAAACATAAAACATACAGAGTATCAAACTCTATACTATCAGGCTAGAGGCACACCTCATTTGCTGAAACAAATTCAAAACAGGCACAGTATCAACTGATACCTGAAAATCCTAAACCTGTAACCGGTACTGGATACACTATGGGGGTAATGAGTGTAGCCTTCCTTTTTGCCCCAATCACTGCATAGATTTCTCTGGGTTTACTGGTTTTGCTCCTTGGTATTTTGTGGGTGAAGCAGCTTTATCTGTCTATGAAATCCTCCATTGCTCCAGTATCCATTATTCCCTTTATCTTAGTAATTCTTTTGCCAGTTAGATGCTCTATCCTTGCCATAAGTGCATCTGATTCTTCCTCACTATTTTCTGTGCTGTTAATAGTTACCTTTGAGTCCCTTCCCATTGTTATATATATTATCCTAGTGGGTTTGCCTTCTTAGTCATTCCTCAGACCATGTTTTACAGGGAACTTAGTTTATTTATAGTCTCCTTTTCACTTGACACCTCGAGGCTTCTCATCTCTCGGACCTTTACCTCTTTCTTAGTTCATTTGTTCACTCTATACCCTCCTTGTCCACATTTGTAGTGTAGCTCATTTTCGCTTTATCTTTGGTATTCATCTAGTGTCAATCTCTCCTGGGTTTACAGAAATTGTTTTCCTATTTTTTGGAATCAGGCTCACAGTCCTGGGAATAATTGTTCATGCCCTCTTACAGCCTCATGATCCCTTGAATTGCCTCCTTGTATTGTTGTAAGAGCTCTATATGTTCCATTTTCACTTCAGCCACATTCCTCTTTTTCTGCTTTTCTGATCTTATCACGAAGTTGTTGCTGTCACATGCGGTTCTCGATTTCTGCAAACTATTGGACCAAGTCTTCTGACTTGCTGATAGTTTGCGCTGTCTGAGTCTATGCTGTCCAAGACTCTTCTTTAACTCCTTCTAACAGCTGTTATTAAAGAGAGTAGGCATCATATTCTGCCTGTATGGATAGAAGTCTCACAACATGCCACAATTCTGCCACTATCCGGTTCTCCTGTCTCATCTCTGTAATCTTGTTTCTGGCTCTTTGTTGCTTTTCTTTGTCCTTAAAACGGATTGACAAGTCTTGTTCGAACTCCTCCCATTTGTGCCATTCCTTACATAGGATGCCTGCAATGATTGGTATCTAGATTTCCTGGCAGACAGAGTAGAAGGCAGGGTTTATATGCAGATGAAGATAGTCATCAGGCAGTTTCATTCATTATATTCTTATTTCACATACATGACCTATTCACAGGTCATGGCGACTATGTATGAGACCAAGGTGACTGTACATTAGTGTTCAATTTCATCCATCTGATATATTACGAGGTCATGCTAGCTGTGTCTATGACCAAGAAGGGTGTGCAAAGAGGATATCTTATTTCACGTACATGATCTATTAAGAGGTCATGTGGCTTATGCACAGGGCCAAGGATAGGGTCATATGACTTTTGTGTTACAAATATGTATGAGTCACAGTTGTGACTCATAGTTGTTTGGATTTATAAGCGGGTTGTGGGAAGAACGATAAAAGGAGAACATTTGGCCCTGTTATCTAGGTCTTCATAGAACCACCTATTATACTTTCCTACCTATACCCTTAAGAATACCAATCTATACTATCAGCTACTCTGCTATCGTGATTTGATCTGATTATTAGCATTCCAGTAAGGAACATAGCCCACGACATATGAGCAATAATTGCAGTTCAGATCTGTACCTACGAAGAAGAAAGAATATCAAGATCTTTGAGATGTAATCCAAAACCTATATAAGAATAACTAATTGTGTGGCTGCCTGTTGCACAATACTTAAGGAAGAAGAAAATGAGTAGGATTTACAATAATTGGTATGATCCATTTTTCTCTTGTTTCTCTTAATAGCCTTGGAGCGTATTTGACCTTCTTGTAGTGGTCTGCTACAGTGCAGTTCGTTGCTCCAAAGTACAAGTTCAGTTGTACAAAAAAGCCTCTCAATTTACTTGTTTCCCTGTTAAATGTATTGGTGCCCCTGGGTTTGAGGTGTTCTGCTGTTGTGTCTGGTCTGAATACCATTACCATAGCTTCTCCTTATATCTCAGTCATGTTTGGCATGTGTACGAGATCTACCAGAGGTACTGGTAGGAGTGCTGCGTGTTCTGCTTCCACATTGTCATTGGGTGTCACTTGGAAGACATAACCAAATGTAAGATATCATACTTGATATCTCGTTTCTCATATATCTGGCAACAGGCAATGCTCTTTAGTTATTTAGTCTTATATGTGTCAGGAATACTTCTCTTTATTTACTATATGGTTTCTTACCTCAAGTACTATTGAAACTTCGATTATTACACTTAGACTATTGCCTATATTCCTTACTGGAATACTAATAATCTGATCATATTACAATAGTAGCATAGGTGTTGGACTAACTTGTTATCCTTAAACCTATAGGTAGGAAAGTATAATATGTAGTTCAATCTAATTTGTTTATACTAGTAGCACCAAAATGGACATCCAATCAGTCTTTCCCGCACCTAACTAAATATACTACCATGGACAGTACCCATCTGGTTACCCCTGCTACCAAAAACTTAAATCTCAACATAACAAAATTACCCCCTATATGGGCTCACAGGTGCTCATATTGGCTAGTGACATCCTGGATTTATGTGTCCTCCAGTGTTGCAGTCGCAATCCACTATCCACTACCAACCAATACCTTACTCCACATCCCACACAATTTGATCTAACCAATCTACCAATGAAAGATACAATCTGTCCCCACAATCGCTTGTCTTTTCTAGGTGTCCACTCTGGTCCTTCTTTTCTTTCCCCACCAGACTCCTACAACTGAGGAAATGACTGCAAGCAAGCAGGTCCCATGTCCTGGCCCACCCAATAACCAAGTTGGTCCTGTTGGCTGAGAGTAGCATGGAATAGCCATTCATTCTTAGGAGCCAAAACTGTCTCGGCTTCTACTTCCCTCACTTGAGTTCCACCATAAAGTGGGCACTGAAGGAGGGTCGCTTCGAGGGATATACTGAGGTAACTGGTGTACTCCAGGCAGGACAGTTTGTTCAGACCGGGTTGTACAAAAAGAACCACTTGCCAGGAAAAGATCCACTTGCCAGGAGAAGAACTAGACAGCAGCTGGCTACTATTCGAGCCCTACTTATACTCTTGCCATTCACAGACTGCCGGATTTGGTAGGCTCACCAGTGTGCTGTTTGTGTTAGCCATATGGAAATCGGAGACATGCGCACAGACCCATGGTAGGGTAACTGCGCACAGACTGTCAAATTTACTGGAGCCAACACCCCCCTCCGGCCCTCTAATGGGGCCTGCACATCAGTAGCGAGATTTCGAGAGTTGCGTCCTATAACCAAAATGTCACATCAAGGAAGCCCAATGCATAACACCATATACGTCGCCGCCATCCGTCCGACCGCATGGTGATCGCAGGATATATCGGTGGGGACCTTCAACGAGGTCTGAGAAGTGGAACGGAAAAGATCCGTGCGAAGCGCATGGAGATAGTACACGTCAAGGTTAGGCTGCCTAAACTATGAGCCAAAGGTGGCGGGACGTTTTTGGCGAAATACTCTTTGAGGCTATCCGAGTAGAGGAAACTATTAGGAGTATACCGAGTGCACCCATACCCTTCTGAGATCAGTGGCAGGTTGGTTGGTCCTAGTAATAGGACCCCTCTACGGAGGCCGGCGGACCAACGCAAAGCACACTCAGAATGGAAGTCCTAGATAAGTCGGAGCCCCTTAAGCCGTTGACACGTCGGGCTCGGACTTGCGATTGGCACTAGGTGGCCCAGCATGAACCTGATCCATTCATGACTGTAGAGACTACTGGCATGATAGTCAACAAGACTAAAGTCATATAAAGGTCTATGTGGACATCTAAGTTGGAGGCGGCTGTTTGGTCTGACAAATACTGCAGTCGTCTCAACAGAGAAATACTGTTCCGAGCCTGCGAAAGGGTGTGATCAGTTTCAGGGTCAAACGGTGTTCGCACTTATAAGATTCTGGACGATTGCGTATTAAAACCAGAATGGTACTGCGGAGGCATAGTAGTTAGAAGTAGTCCGCGAACACTCAGACACGGGATATAAATATCGAAGTGCCTCCCGAGCTTTACAAACATCATCAAACAATGGAGAAGAGATCTTATCAATATAATATTGTTTAGTCTTTAAATCTTTTCTTTACCTCACGTTTCGAGACAAGCCTTCCTCCACAGATTCTCCGATCAAAAGATTTCGGGCCTACATCCCTCAGTTATATACTTGAGTTTGGAGTCCACCTAACAGTATATTGATTGCTCTCCTGTTACCAAGGTTCACTACATGAACTACGAGTTCACTTCAAACTCCACCCTCACCTCAGACTTCGCTTATATTTTCGAAGCACCTAACCGTTCTATCTATATTCATTCCTTCTAAGAAATATTTGCAGCCGAGCTGTTCGAAATCGACAAAGAATATACCCAAGAACCCTCGCGGTTCACAATACCTTTCGGGATCCCAACGAGGGATCAATTCAAGAGCATATATCGTACCTGGCACGGTTCGGACTATGAGTTGAATTCGACCGAGTCCGAAGACTTTGTCGATGGGAGCACCCAGTGCTCCCTGATCACGGCCGAAAAAGGGAAGGAAAGGCAGGCATAGTCAATCCGTGGGCCAGGCATCCCCTCAGCCCGGGCCGGAACGCTTATATGTACTATACGTACATTTTAAACATCCAGAAAAAGGAGATTCAGGTCTTGAGTCCAGAGTCGGACCAACCGAACCCTTTTATACCGACACCTCTAGAGTACATCAGATGTTGGATACCTTACATACGATTCCTTAAACCCTTTAAAGGATATCAGGAACTCTGGTACGAAGTACTAGTAATTACTCATCCAGGACTATTAAAGCAATTAGCCTACCTGGAAAGTATCACAATGGCTGAGATACCTCCAGACCTGAGAAAGAGAATAACAGCGCGAGACCTATGGATACCCGTCCTGATACAACGAATAAAACCGCTGATTCGGCCATATGGAGCCCACAACCGTCAACACATTAGCAACCCACATTCCGCAGAGGAAATTTCCCTACTCACTGATCCTCTAGTGTTGCAAGGACTCATCGGATATCAAGAGCCTCCACGCCTAAACCCAAAGGTAACCACGCGGCAAACGTAGCAAGGTTGGCAGCTCGTCTTGGAATCAGCTTCGGTCGACTAAGACAAGATATAGACACTTCCCTTGACCAAGCTAATATTGCCTTCAAAGATTTGCAGGGGGCTACCCAAGACAATACCTTAAAATTAATTAAGGTTCAACAGCAAATCGCCGATGGACAAGATATCCGCGATAAAGATATTGCAATCTTGTTGATGCAGCAGACAGGCGTGGAAAGCGAAGCTAAGGGGATACGACAAGAAATGTTGCGAGAAGTCGCAAAGAAAATTGACGCTCAAGAACAGCGTCAACAAGAACGTGAAGAGGTAACCACAAGGTTACATGAAACCCGCGGGGAAGAAACCCAAGCGGCATTGGCCTGAGACCAGACTCTGGAACAAATGGTCCTCAGTCTGAGAGCGGAATTCGTCGAATTTCGCGCTCAGGGTGTCACGCGCGAAAAAGAGGTCAACCGGACTCTAGGACAAATGCTCACAGATCAGGCTACGTGCCAAGCAGAGATTCGCAGGTTTCAAGACTAGCAACAACTACAGAATATTGTGACAAAACAAACCCTAAAGGGGTTAACGGCGGCAGTAAATAAGATACTAGCCGGAGCACCAAGTCCCGAAGCTGCTGGACCAGCACACTCGCCGACAGGCCAAGAAATTGATGACGGGGAGTACTACGCTCTACCTACACACAGGGTCAAGCGCAAAGGCCGTGAAGCCGCTGATGCATGCTGCTCAGGTGCCCAGGGAGGTAACCCAGGGGATCCTAGTGATGATGACGTGGAAGATGATGATGAGAGAGGAAGACAGAGAGGAGGTTCTAGCCGAGGTAGGCGTGGACAAACACCAGAACAGTCTTGTATGGCAGAGATACTTGCCAACACGATGGCGCTGAATATTAAGCGACTATCAGAGCTATCCCCATTCTTTGAAGACAGACCCGCACAAGATATATATGTGTGGACTTTGCAACGCACCGACTATTTCGAAAAGAAACCAGCGAATATGTGACGAGGCCCGGGAACGAGTCATATATGGGCTCAGCCGTACATAAGGAGACATAGTCCTCCCCTATACCATATGGTACCGGAAGGCTATGGACGGACTTCAAGGAGAAACCCAGCAGCCGGAATTGGCGACATGGACTGGCTTTGAGCATGATATGATCAAGCGATTCGCCCCGGTAGAAGCCGAAAGACTACCCCTTGGAGCAATGAAACTAGTCACGTACGACGGCAGTATTGAACGCTATCTGACCGTCAAGCACAACCATAACATTCGTGCACGCATGCCCGCGGAGTCCGGCAGACAGGAAGTCGAAGATAAACTTCCGGAACAAATTGTCCGTAGGCTGTCGGCCCTGCAATATATGAGGGACCAATAACGGGAAGAGGCACTAAGGCTAGGTGGGCGCTCAGAAGAAGGACTGTCAGCCAGAAAGAAAATTGGGCGAGACCAAGCGTCTAAGCCTCAAATAGTGCAAGAGGTCAAAAGAGAAGACCGACGGGACTCTATACCAAAGCGACAACGGGATACTCCACCGTATGTCAAGGGAGGTGGAGCCCCACCACGAAAACGAAAAAGCGATAATGAACTGGAAAGGCGATGAAAGAAGTTGGGAAGTGCACCAAAGGCCACTCATAGCAACTTCGCCAAGGCCCATACCGGTATCTCATAGAGTGTAATGGATACTCGGAGACGAGAAGGAGATTGCACACATTGTCGAAAGAAAAACCACACTTATCAAACGTGTTGGAGAGATGCCCATATATCGGCGGCAACGGTCAGCTCCAGACTGATAAAAATGGGAATTCGACGTGCATGATCGGCTAATGTCAAGCCTAAGTTAGCTCGCGAAGTCGCGGCCGTCAAGAATCCAGCACGAGTCAAGAAGATCTGGGAACTGGCGGACGATGAGGAACTGACCTAGTGCAGTTCATTAGCACCAACGGCGACGCCGTTTAGGTATTCAGTGTCATAATAGAACTGGAATCGAAATGGGAACCCCCTTTGGCAAAGGTGTATTGGGTACCGACCACGACGGGGATCTGGTATTCCGTGTGCAACTAAGGGAATCGAAACTCAAAATGATCAAAGCGGTGCGAAGCGAGTCTCTCCTTTCAGGATCAATGCAAGTAGGCTCCAAGTGAAGGGACCCCAGGAGGGACTTGGGAGCTCGAACACGAGAATCAATATGTGGAGAGTCTTGATCGAAAGAGAGGATAGTTAACATGCCCAGATGGGCCGGGAGCCAACAGTACAAAGTTCCTCGAGTCACCTGGTAGTTGCCTGCTACACATGTGCAAGCACGTTATTATACCGAGGAACTTGGGACATAGCAATGCAAGATCTAGCTGATAACAATACATGACAGGAGGACAACCGACGCGGGCCGTTCCACCTACCACACGAGTCTGAATCGTATTATATGTATGTACTATCTTGCCTTCTGGCCAGAGTGTGGGATAGGGATGTACCGCTTTGGTGCGCAAGGCCCCGCTGAGGGAGCTGGACGGATAACCGAAAACCTAAGGGAAAGGACTCGGTGAAAGTGGGAACCCCATACCAGGTGAGTAAAATGGCTAATAATGGCAGCAAAATCTACTATGAACCTAGGTCTGGCGTGTTGGGAGAAAGCATCCAGCCTCAAAACTGGTCGTGCGCTATAGCGTATCGGGGAAACGCCGCTTTAGTATGTAGAGCCAGATTGTTAGAGCTAAAGAGTTACTAGTTAGTCTGCGCAGGCCTCAATGGTCGAACCTACGCGGGCGTAGTAACAAACATCTTGTTACCTACACCCAATACCGACAATGCCTAAACGAAAGAAGCAAGAAAGTCTTATCCGCGCCAAGCGGGTGGAACTAGGGGCTCCAAAACCAAAACGATACAACTTTCCACAGGGAATCGCGTACCTCCACATACACGATAAGCCATACAAAGTTAAAGTCTTATTAGACTAGGGATCCAATGTGTTCCTTATCAATAAGGACCTAGTTGAAGACCTTCGCGTTTTCTCTATAGAACGCAGCAATGCAGTTGATATCTTAGGCTTAGACGGATCATCAGCCGCCTCTAGAGGGAAGTGTTACACTCTCCCAATAAAATTGGAAATAGGAAAAAACCGACACATCTCTGAAGTGTCATGTGAAGTGGCTAAAGTATGTCACTATGGAATGATAATTCCTTTTGGTTGGCGGCATCGTGAACACCCAGTGTCTCACATAGAAGATGCAGAAAATTGGACTTTCTCCGCAAAACATGGTGAAAACTGTGTGGGAGAAGATGAAGGAATAGCGAATATGTTGGAATATGACGAATCCAGCGCTTGGGATCCTACTGCCTGCCGCACCGGAAGAATTGGAGCCATCGAAAATACGGTGGAACTCGAATCGTTACCGCAAGAATACTGGAGTTACAAATATTTGTTTGAAGCCCAGACAGTAGAAGAATTAGCTCCAAGACGGATATTCGTTCGCGAAATCAAACTGATTCCAGGATTAACTCTCCCCTGGGGGCCGATATAGCCATTGTCCGAAAAACAGCTTAAGGCTTTACGAGAAAACTTGGAAACGCTGATCAAACAAGGGAAAATCAGACAGAGCCAATCACCGGCAGGCGCACCCATATTATTCGTACCAAAACCAGATGGTAGACTACGTCTAGTTGTGGATTATCGGAATCTTAATAAGATTACTATGCTCAACAAACATCCACTTCCGCTAATGTCCGAACTCAGAGATAGAGTAGCCAGCGCAAAGATCGTCACTAAGTTAGACCTTAAAGACGGCTACCACCTGATTAGGATAAAAGAAGGAGATGAAGGGAAAACAGCATTCCGTACGAGATACGGACACTATGAATATAGGGTTATGCCTTTTGGATTGGTTAACGCTCCGGCAACCGTCCCAGATATGATGAACCAAGTTCTACGGGAATACTTGGACGTCGGAGTGGTGTGTTACCTTGATGATATTCTCATCTACTCAAAGGATAAAAAAGGACACATCGCAGCTGTTAAGAAAGTTTTACAAAGTCAATCGGACTTTCAATTAGCGGTATCGCTAAAAAAATCGACTTTCCATGGCACAGACCTAGAATTTTCGACTATATGATGGCAGTCGATAGGGTATCAGTGAGCACCAGAAAGGTGGAATCCATAATAGTCTGGAAAGCACCTAAGTCGGTTAGAGAAGTACAAGTCTTTATGGGGTTACCTAACTTCTACCGACGATTTATAAAAAACTTGTCGTCTATTTGCAAGCCAATTACCGAGACATTACAAGGAAATCCTAAGAATTGTAAATGGGGAATCGAACAGGACACTGCTTTGGAAGAGCTAAAGCACCGATTCACCACAGCCCCCATACTCCGCCACTGTTTCCCAGAAAGAGAAACAGTTGTAGAAACATACGCTAGCGATTTTGCACTCGCCTGCGTCCTTTCTCAATACTTGGAGAAAAGATTGCATCCAATAGCTTTCCATTCCAGAAAATTAAACTCGGTGGAGGGTAATTATGAGATTCATGATAAATAACTACTCGCGATCCTAGAAGCTTTTAAAGTATGGAGACACTACTTGATCGGAACGGAGAAACCAATCACGTTCTTTACCGACCATCAAAACCTACAGTACTTCCCCACCTCGAAAGTCTGCAGTGGCCGTCAAATTCGATGGGCTCAGAAGCTGGTAGAATACAATTTTCGCATTGTATACCGACCAGGCACAAAGGGCGGAAAGCCTGATGCATTAAGCAGACGGCCGTAGTACCGTCCTGAGGAGGGAGCTATGCATCAAGAACAGAAAACTTTGTAAGAAGAAAATCTCTTGGTGTCGCTAGTAGCGAGGGTAGGCGATGAAGGAGAACACAGGGATGGAGATAAAGATTTGGATTTAGAACCTCGAAGAGGTGGAAAGGAACCCATTATAAGGGTCAAGAGATTGAGTAAAAAGGCATACTTGCCAACAAAGGGCTCAAGAATGGCAGCAGGACATGACTTGTACACCATAGAAGCTGACATTGTCCCGAAATATGGACAAGCATTAATAAGAACGGGTATAGCTGTGGGGCTACCGGAAGGAACTTACGGAAGAGTTGTCCCAAGAAGTGGATTAGCGGTCCGAAGCGGAATCGCTACCGGCGCAGGAGTAATCGATCCTGGTTACACCAGTGAACTCAAAGTCATACTTTTCAACCATAAAGATGTGGACTGCCAAATAAGAATGGGCGATCGCATTGGTTAACTAGTGGTAGAAATGGTCAACACCCCTGACATGATGGAAGTCGACGACTTGGAAGAAGCGGAGCAAGGAACCGCGGGATTCGGAAGCACAGATAGAGCGACAAGATCCTTGATCGTCAAAGAACAGGAACCTAGCATCAGCTACCTACAGGCATCGGCTAAAAACAAGAACATTGGTACGATATTTCAGAAGTACCCTCAAAGGTTCTAATGTCAAATGCTATTATCCTGCAAAAAGGTATGAAGCAGTTTAACCCTGAATTCCTAAGCAAGATACAGGCAGCTATCAGAGCAGACGCAAGTTGCAGGCAATGGAGGGAGGAACAGATTAGGTTGCGACACGAAGAGAAGGATTTTCCCAAAGACTGGACTTTAACCGACGATCTACTATATTATAAGCAAAGACTATTTGTACCAAATAGTTAGGAGCTATATACCAAGATCGCAGAAGGATGTCACGATGCAAAGATTGCGGGACATTTCGGACAAGAAAAGACTTTGGAAATAATCATGAGGGACTTTTCCTGGAAAGGACTTGCGGCATGTGTCAATGACTACGTACGTTTCTGCGATGAATGCCAACATAACTAATCGCCCAGGCACGCTAAGTACGAATTACTGCAACCATTGCAAATACCCTACACGGCATGGGCATCGATCTCTGTGGACTTTATCAGGCAACTGCCAGAGGCCCAAGGATGTACTCAGATAATGGTAGTAGTCGATAGATTCACAAAGATGGCACATTTCATCAGACTACAGACGACGGGTACGGCCAAGGATGTTGCAAACGCATTCCTGCGAGAGGTATGGAGGCTACATGGCCTACCAACCGACATCGTCATGGCCATGGACTTGAAGTTTGCAGGAGAATTTTGAGAATCCCTTTGCAAGGCACTGGAAATCGAGCGAAGAATATCGATGGCATACCACCCTCAGACTGATGGACAAACCGAACGTACCAACCAAGTGCTGGAAGGTTACCTGGGAAGTTTTGTCAATTACGATCAGGGTGACTGGTATCGGCTACTGCCGCTGGCTGAACATGCCTATAACAACTCCGCAACAAACGCTCATGGGATGTCGCCATTCTATGCGAACTACGGATTCCATCCACAGACCGAGAGGATGCAGGAGTGTGAAGCTCAAAATCCAGGAGCGACAGTTTATGCGAACTGGATTAAGACGATAAATGAATAAGCAAGAGGGTCACCAGAAAAGAGACGCGAAGGGATGTCGAAATATTATGACCAGAAAGCTTGACAATAGCCGGACTTCGAGATCAGGGACAAAGTAAGGTTAAATGGAAAAAACATCCGCACCCGGTGGAAATCAAAGAAGCTAAGTCCAAAATGTTACGGCCCCTTCCAAATCATGGAAAAACATGGATCCCGAGCGTTGCCACTCCACATATCCGATCGATGGAACCTTCATCCCGTATTCCATGTCTCACTGGTGGAACCCTATCGCCAGTGAGTTCATGACAATGGTCAGCAACGCCCTGGAGAGCCAGAGGATATTGACGGTGACCTACAAGGGGAGGTTGAAAAAGTTGTAAGAAGCAAGATTCGTTCTTGCCGGAGATGAATACGCAGCTGCTATCAAGACAAGCGTGAACTCTGGTACTTCATTAAATGGCAAGGGTGTTCGGAAGATGAGAACACATGGGAGCCTGCCACCGGTATGGAAAATGCGGAGGAAGTTCTGAAGAATTTTGATAATGAAAATCCGGACAAGCCAGGAAGGGCAGCAGTAAGATAGTGAGGAAAAAGGTTTTCCTAGCGTGGCCAAGTAAACGTGGAAGGTTTTTTACCCTGACCACATTGAGTCTTAAAATGTATCTAAAAGAAATTATAAAAATGGTTATAAAGGCATTCAAGGCGCAGCCAGATAGGAGGAACCTCATGTTAGGCATATCGAAATCCGAGACATGCGCACAGACCCACGGTAGGGTAACTGTGCACAGACCCTCAAATTTACCGGAGCCAACACCCCCCTGCGGCCCCCTTATGGGGCCCGCACGTCATTAGCGAGATTTTGCGAGTTGCGTCCCATAACCAAAATGTCACATCAAGGAAGCCCACTTCATAACATCATATAGGTCACCGCCGTCCGTCCAGCCGCATGCCGTTCGCAGGATATATAGGAGGGGCCCTGTGATGACATCTGGGAAGGGGAGGGGAGGAAGTCCGTGGGAAGCACATTGAGAGAGTAGGCTTCCAGATTAGGCGTCCTAAACTATGGGCCGAAGGTGACGGGAGGCTTTCAGCGAAATAATGTATGAGGATATCCCAGTAGAGGAAACTATTAGGGGTATACCGAATCCACCCATACCATTCTGAGATTAGCTGTAGGTTGGTTGGTCCTAGTAATAGGACCCCTCCACGGAGTGTGGTGGACCAACGGGAAGCACGCTCAGAATGGAAGACCCAGATAAGTCGGAGCCCCTTAAGACATTGACTTGTCGGGCTAGGACTTGCGATTGGCACTAGGTGGCCCGGTATGAACCTGATCCCTTCATGACCGCAGAGACTACTGGCATGCTAGTCAATAAGACTAAAGTCATATAAAAGTCTATGTGGACATCTAAGTTGGAGGCAGCTGTTTGGTATAACAAATAGCGCAGTCACCACAACAGAGGAATACTGTTCCGAGTCCGCGAAAGGGTGTGATAAGTTTCAGGGTCAAACGGTGTTCGCACTTATAAGATTCTGGACGTTAGCGTATTAAAACCAGAATGGTACTTCACAGGCATAGTTGTTAGAAGTAGTCCACGAACACTCAGACGCGGGATATAAATATTGAATTGCCTCCAGAGCTTTACAGACATCACCAAGCAAGGGAGAAGAGATCTTATCAATATAATATTTTTTACGCTTTAAATCTTTACCTTACGTTACGTTGCGAGACGAGCCTTCCTCGACACATTCTTCAATCAAAAGATTTCGGGCCTACGTCCCTCACTTATATACTTGAGTTTGGCGTCCGCCTAACCGTTTGCTTCTCCCATTATCATTTTGTCAAAGAGGTTACCTGCCACTACTACCTTCTTATCCACTTCCACTACGCTCCTCAGAATTCCTATCCGCAGCCACCAATGTTGCATCTACCCAGACTTTCATTACGAGACTGCTGTATCTTTGTGAAGTTGCGGGTCCGCATGGGCACCCTCAAAGGTAATAGGGGTATGCAGTTCAATAGTGTCTATCCTCATTCCTATCACATCGATTATGAGTGACCCAAGTCATGCTACTCCAAATACACAGCAGCACCTATGCGTCCATCTGACGTAAGCCATAAAGATTTCTTACAGCCTTAGCCTTATGCACATAGTAACCATTTACCTCACAGTTATCCCCTGAACCCCACTCTGCTTGATGCATTTCCCTTGCCAGCACGGAATGTCCTATTCTCAAAGTCAGTCCTCTCGACATCCCAGACAACGTAATGGGAAGCCATGCGCACATTTTAGCCTTGGTGTCACCACAGTCATTGCTGTCAATACCCGTATATTCAGGAATGTGCCTAAGACTTATGTAGGATAGATTCCTCCACATTACAATAATCACATCCCATCTCTCAGCCATGTCCCGTTCGGGAAACATATTGTCATCCTAGATAAGGGCCAATATTCAGTCCAAGAACGCATGGACTGGAGTCCTTCTTACTGAACCCTGCATGTCCCAGAAGATACCGGCAACTGTGAACACCTCACATTCAATGATACTTCATGATGGAGAAACTGTGCACCCATCAACATGAGTGAAGGCCCCTTTCTCCAATACCACCTAGACTACCCCAGCCACCAAAGAGGACTTGGACCTGTAAGTGTAGATAACTATATCTAAAGTCATGGCAAGCTTCTCAAATAACTGTCCGTGTCAAAGTGTCATCTCTACCTTGCCTTTCCCTATTGTTACTGTAGGTTGGCGCGTGAGTACTTTGTCCTGGGTCTGCTGTTGAGCATCTATCCCATCCTCTCTCCTGTCTAGCCAATTATGACCAAAGCACCAATGATCGCAATAGTGGCGGTAGTTAAGGAATTATCTATAGCATTTATGTTACAGGTAACTGCCCTGAGTGTGGACAGGCAGGGTCCCAAGCTCAGCGAGCCATATGTTGTTTTCTAGGCTAATTGGAGCACGGAACAGAGAACAGAGGCAATCATTGATGTGGACATGAATCTGCTTCACATATGACAGGTATTTGATTACACACTCAAGTCTATAATAAACGGTCACAAGGTAGGCTATTTGCACCAGGTAGTATGTTTTCCATGCTCCCAATTCTTCCAACACTACCAAACCTCCTCACGAGTATGTCAATCCTCCTCCTTACCCCCAATCCCCTTTCTGACCAATACCTAACATGAGCAAAAAAGGTTTCGAAAAACATTAAATCTGTACCCAAGAACCTGCAAGTTCGCAGATTGCAGCACATTCTCCTGCAAAAATTCAACTCCTTCCCCCACCGGATCCCCAAACCCAATCTATTTTGCGTTAAGGGCACTGAAGTCCATCTCAGGAGTCCTTGCTATGAGATCACAGTCAGTAAAAAGCTGAGCAGTGTGGTAACAAGGCACCCACCCTGTCTCTGCAGCAACCGTAATAACCCTTTCATCACCATACGAGACTACTAGGTGTCGAACCCCCTAGGTGTAGCGAAGCTTTAGGTTTATAATGAATGCTACATATACACCAAAGAACAACAGCTGGAGGGGCAAGAGCTAAGGTATCCCCTTAGGAACATTGTATTCTTGCGAGATCCAGCCCTAAAATCTGAATCCAACCATCTGGCTGAGTGTCTACCTTCATACTTAGGCACAAATATCTGTTGTGCAGCTCCTAGCCATCAAAGAAATCAGGTAGGGAGTTAATGTGAATATTGTCAAATCTCCTGTCAACATCGATTGACTGTATGAGGCATTGGGATCCAGGATTGTGTTTCCGTAATTCCATCCCCACTGCCACAGTATTATGAACCCCACACTTGTAATGAGATCTAAATTGCATGTCTCCTCAATCCAGACAGGCTGGCAACTGGAGCAGAACAATACGCTCTGTGCCCTTCACTAAGGTGGAAAGCCATTGAATCATCTTCAAGGACTTGACAGCGTCATATCTAGACTTATCAGGCATTCATATAAGTACAACCTCACTCCTATGCCAGTCTTCAATAGCATGCTGTAGGCAGTGGACCAGCAAGTGTCGCATAGTAATCGCATCTTTCCTTTTCCGAAATGTCAAAAAAGGATAACCTATATTCTCCACACAAGGTCCTCTGTTAGTTGGGGATGGGGCGGGCGCAATTTCCATATTGTCAGCACTGTCCATGTCAACCAGGGTGTCGACACAAATGGTAGAGTTGCCAGGCGAAGCTTGTAGTGCAATCAGGTAGCTGATGTCAGCGTATCAGATTGCCATCATCCGGTCCAATAGCTCTATTGAAGGCTTGTAAACTGTGCCTCCAACTTCCAGGCCAATGAAAGGTTATCCGGGTCCTTCGTGTCTGATAGCTTGATCTTAATATGTTCGCACCATGCCCATAGCAGGCAAGCCTGATAGACGCGTCTGACTAGCAGGCAGTCTTCCAGCCTCTCCCTGTGTCTTCTGAAGTATCTTCAGAGCCTCGCCACATCTAGCCTCATCTTCTACAACTCCAGTGTCTTCCAATGTCACTGGCCTTTAGAAACCGTAGCCGATGCTGTTGGGTATCCTACCTATTCCCGATGTCAATATATAACCTGCGACAGGCAACAGCTCTGTGTTTGTCCTTTCATAACAATGCAATACTTCTCTTCTTTATCGTGCCGTTATTTCGTTCCTTCCTCCTATCAGAACCTTGATTATTATTCTTAGACCGTTGTCTACGTTCCTTGCTTGAACGCTAATAGTCAAGTCATATCATGATAGAATTCTCGCAGTGCTAGAATAGCTTTTATTCTTGATAGTTTAGGTAAGAAAGTATAATAGGTGGTTGCGTGAAGAACTAACTACCAGGCTCCACAGGCCTCCTTTTATAGTCCTTCACTCAACCCGCTTATAAATCCAAACAACTATGAGTCATAATCGCGACGCATAAAAAACATCATATGTCCGCATCATTGGTCACCAGCTTAAACCACCTGACCTCTTAATAGGTTTTGTGCGTGAAAGTAAATCAAACTGTGCAGCCCCGTTGGCCGCGTACCCTGCCACCATGACCTCTTAATAGGCCATGTGCGTGAAAGTAAATTAAACTCAAACCTCATGATGAATATCTTCGTCATGGTGAAACATCTCCTTCCACTCACTGTCCGCAAAGGTCTCTTTCTACTATCTGCCACACAACCGTGACAAGAGCTCCCCTCTCCCCACGGTCTAAGTCCCGTTTTGCCATCGGAAACTCGTCATCCTCCTCGGTCTCTGCCCTCTGCAGGATATTGCGTCCTACCTGACGCATCCAACTCTTGCTTTCTTTCTGAAGGTTTTCCAACCTCCAGATCCCCGATTCCCTTCTCTTCAGTGGGGATTCTGTCTTCCCAACTTTGTATTCCGCCAAACTTGCCCGGACCTGTTCAGCCGTTACCGCTCTTGCCAGCTGCACGTTCTTTTTCTCGCATTCTTTTGCCTTCTGTTCCCATATCAAGGCCTGGCTTCTGTAGAGTCCCATCTCTACTTCTGCTGCCTTCTTTTGTTCTCTGATGGTGATCAGCTCTTGCTGCAGGCTTTCCACCATATCCTCTTATGTTGCCGACGAGATCGGCGATGGTGCTGGGTCCTGTTCCCTGGTGACTTTCTTACATTTTTTGGCCCCCCTCCCCATAGATTTCCCGCACGAAATCTTGTTTTTGTCGTTCAGTGGAGGCGATACCGCTCGGATTCTGTCTCTTTTCTGGGGAAAGTAGTTCGTTCCCATCTTCTCCGTGTAGCGGGTGGGGCACCCGTCGTCGTGGCACGGTGTCCATGACAGACACTTGTGTGCTTTCTCTTCCTCCGCTTCTTTTGTTTTCCTGATCGGTAGGTCCACTAGTTGGACCCAATCCTCGTCGTTGACTTCTTCTTTGATCTAAACTCCGTCTTCCATTGGGCAGAAGTCGGGGCTTGTCGGGGTAGTTTTGGTGGAATTGCCAGATGGCATCTTGAGCGTTGGTGAAGTTGGTGGCTGGGTACCACTCTTGATCGTGTTGTTCCGAGTAGCCGGTCCACTTGGCTCATTACCGGAGTTTGCTGCGGTGTACTCTTCTGTCGATGAGTTTCTCATGTTCGTATTCGTATTCTCCCTCGATCTCGATGGGCGGCGGAGGAAGTTTCTTTTGTGATGCGAAGGCGTTGTCTTGGTATGGTTCAAGGAGACGGATGTGGAATCTAGGATGAGTGTTGTTCATCGAGTGTGGGAGGTCGAGTTTATATGCTCTTAGTCCTAGGCGTTCAATGATTCTGAAGGGTCCTAGTTTCTTGTAGTCCAGTTTTCTTTACTGTCGGGTGGTCCGTATATTCCTTGGTATCAAACATACCTTGTTGTTGACTTGGAGGTTGGGATCGGGATTTACGTGTCGATCGGCGTATTCCTTCTGTTTTTCTTGTGCCAGACATGTTCCTTCTCGCAATATGTCACACAATTGTTTCATGTTTTGCATTTCCATTGATTGCGCGGCTATGTTGTACTTTACCGGTTCGCATATTGCGTCGTATCAATAGTTCGCAAAGAAGGGTGTCACCGTGGTTGTTTCTTGCTTTCCGTTGTTGTATGCGAACTCGCCAGTTGCTAGCATGTCAGCCCAATCATCTCGTTGATAATTGGTGTATGCTTGTAGGTATTGTTCCAATATGGCGTTTGTCCTTTCAGTCTGTCCGTCTGTCTGCGGGTGGAATGCTGTGCTGAGTTTCCTTTTGATGTGCTATTGTCTTTTGATCTCTTTCCAGAGATTTGCCATGAATAGTAATCCTCTGTCTGATATGATATCTTTCAGTAGTCCGTGGATTCTGAACACCTGATCTCAGAAGAGGTGAAAGAATTGTTGTCTATCCATGTCCGTTCTGCCGGGTATAAAGGGTGCCATTTTGGTCAGACGATCAATAACGACCCATATTGCGTCATAACTTTTCGATTCTGGAAGTCCGGTTATAAAGTCCATAGCAATAGATTGCCGCGGTCTTCTAGGTAGTTCGATAAGTTTTAGCAATCCGTACGGCGCGTGACGTACTGCCTTCGTCTTCTGGCATGTCTCTCAATTCTTGACTTATCTTTTGACTTCTTCCCTTATCATCGGCCATTAGTATGATCTCCTGATCTGTTCCGTGGTTTTGGCCGTTCCACCATGTCCCCCTTGTGGTATGTCGTGATTTCTCTTTATCGCTTCTGTTCGGAGGGGTTCATCGTTGGCAATCCTTATCTTGTTGTCGTACCACAGGTGTCCCTCTTTTTCTTCATATAGTCCCACTGCTATTCTCTTCATTTCTTTTTGCTTTTCGTTTAAAGCTTTCCTGATCGCTTGTATTTCTGTTTCTTTTTCCATCGTGCTCCGTATCCATTCTGTGTGGTCGTTGTTGGATAATATTGTTGTTTCCATCTCGTTGATGGATTCATCTCTTCTGTCTTCTTTTTCGCCCTTGAAATATCTTTCCTTTAATAACAGAATTCTGTTTCTCTGTTGGATTCTTTCGCCCTCCTTGGTCGCTAGGTCTTCTTGTCTCCTGGGAAGGGCTTCGGGTTGTCCTCCTTGTTTTCCAGGTCAGTACTCAATTTTGATGTGATATTGCGATAGGGTTTCCCTCCATCTTGTTTGTCGCTGATTGAGCTCTTTGGTGGTGGTGAAGGCGAGGAGGTTTTTGTGGTCGGTTACCACCCTAATATCGTGTTCGTTTCCCAGTGCATATTTCCTGCACACCTTAAGTGCTTGAACTATCGCCAATAGTTCTTTATCGTGGATGTCGTAATTGCATTCAGCCTTGGTCATTGTCTTAGATCGGAATGCCACTGGGCGCCATAGTTTGTCGATGCCTAACTGTGATAGGATCTGTGAGCAGACGTAGTTCTACGCATCTGTTTCGATCATGATCGCTAGTTTCGGATCCAAGTGTCGAAATATCGTTGCCGCGGGGAGTTTGTTCCTTCATGTATCGAATGCTGTTTGCTGCTTGTCCGTCCAGTTCCGTTTTGTATCTTTTTTTGTGGTTTTGTATAGAGGTTTTGCCACTCTGCTGGATCCTTCGACGAATTGGCAATAAAAGTTGCAATAGCCCAAGAAGCTTTGTACTCCTTTTACTCTCTTTGGTGGTTTCCATTCATCGATTGCTGCTGTCTTGACCAGGTCGGTTCGTATTCCATCGGGGTTGATGACAAACCCCAAATATTTGGTTTCCTGTTGGTGGAATTCGCATTTTGTTGGTTTTAGTTCCGTCTTTGCTTCTTTTAGGGCCTGCATAACGTTTCGGATATCTTTCCAGTGTTGTTCCATTGTTTTTGAATCAATGAGGATATTGTCTAGGTACACGATACAGCATATATCCAAGAGCCTGCTGAGTTTGGTGGTGATCCATCTTGGGAATGTTGCTGGTGCGTTGGACAGTCTGAAAGGCATTACCATGTATTCGTATAACCCGTATCATGTTTGAAATGCCGTTTTCCCTTCGCCTGCGTCGAATATTTTGATGTTGTGGTAGGCGTCTTTGATGTCTAGTTTGGTGTAGTATTGGGCCTTTCCCAATCTATCCAATGCTTCGTCGATCCGCGGTAGTAGATATCGGTCCTCCTTGGTGACTGCTTTCAGTCCTTGAAAATCCACACTTAATTTGTGCGTTCCGGAATTTTTCTTGACAAATAATATGGGTGCTCCTGCAGCTGACGATGATGGCCATATCTATCCTCTCTCATAGTTCTGCTGGAGGTAATCTCGTAGAGCCTGCAACTCTTCTTCTCTCAAGGAGCAAAGTTTCATGAACAGTGCTGTGCCCACTAGGTCGATCCTGTGGTCCTCATCACTGTGTTCGGGCAAGTCCATCCTTTCTCCTTTTTCGAACATGTCTAAGAAGTCATGGTATTCGCTTGGTACCAGCTCTCTTAGAGTCGCGTTCTTCTTTGTTGCTTCTGGTCGTACTGCTAACCTGGTGCTGATCGTTGAGGTCTCCGTGATTGTTGTTTCTCGTTCTTCTTGACCCCATTTGAGAACACCGGTTCGTTCTCCTTTCCGATATAGTTTTCCGAAGGTCTTGGCAGATATGAAATCGATATCGACGCGTTGTCCTTCGGGCTCTTCGCGTGTGTTTTTTCCGGTGCTTCCAAATCCACGATCCTGTCTTCCGGTTTCGTCGAGGCCGCCTACTTCTCGTTGTCCTCTATTGTTGCTTCTTTTAACCTTCCACTGCGCTATCCGATCGCCTTTCTTGACTTCCTAGTATTCTTCTTTTAGGTTCATCAAGAGAACCTTGATTTCTCTGCGATAGTCTGAGTCTATCACCACCGCTCCTGTGTTTAGGCCATGTCTTGTAGCTAATCCACTTTGTGGGGCAATTCGTCAGCAGGTGCTATCCGGTAATCCGATTGATATTCCTGTCTTTATCACTGCTTGCCCTTTGGCCGGGATGATTTCTCTTTGGATGCTGTACCGGTCGTGTCCAGCTGCTCCCTTCCCATCTTTGCTCAGTATCTTCGCTACGGGATCCAATCGTAGGATCCGAATATCCTCTGCATCGCTTCTCGGTTCCGTGATCCGCCTGTATTCGTTTTGCCATCGGGCCAGTCCGGTCGGTACTGCCTCGATCCCTTGTCATTCGTTTAGGCATACTTGGGTACACCTCTCGCTTCCGAAGTCTATCCTCCTTTTTTCCCAATCGATATTCAAGTTGTATTTCCTTAGCCATGGTATTCCCAGGATAGCAGTATGTTTGACCATATTTGCTACCTGTAATACTATCGTTTCCTGCTGAGATCCTGTTCTCATGGCTATTTCGGCTATGTGGGTAATGGGGCCTGCCTTGCTTTTCTCCCCATTACTACACTGATGTTTCTCTGTTTGTCGATTTTCTTGAGGGGTATCCGGTGGGTATTGCCGAATTTTCGGCCAATAAAGTCCTCTATTGCTGCCGCGTCGACCATTGCGTTGGTTTTGGTGATTCTGTTTTTTGCGAGTATTTCAATTTTCATCATGAGCTGATCTGATGCGTCGTTGTTGTTGTCCGTTGTGTGGATTCGTGCCTTGTAGTCCGTTGCCGTCGATATTTGTATAGTCCTAGTGGGTGTTTTGTGCTGGTAATCTCTCAGACCACTCGTTACTGGGGACTGTTGTCGTTTAAAGCCTCCTCCTTTTCTTCCGATTTCTGGCCCCCCATTTCCCGCATCCTGGCATTCTTGTCTGGGCATTCGACTGCTTGATGCCCTGCCTTTCCACAGCGGAAGCATAGATTGCTGTCCCTGCGCTTGCGAAATTCTTCCCATGTTATCCACGGGTTGTTCGGCCGTATTGGCCTCCCGGCTGTTCTATACCTCTGTCCTGGTCGCTTGAACGGTTGTGTTGTTCCCCTTATAGCGTCCAGGTCCCTTGCCTCTCCTCCTTGATTGGTCGTTGGGGCCCTCCGTGGCCCATTCTCCTGTCGGGCCGGTTTCTCCCGCTTGCTTTGGCCTTGGTTGTTCCTATTCTCGTGCACTGCGAACCACTGAGCTAATTCTTCGGTCGTGTTGAACCATCGGTCTCAGTTGGTCCATGCTTCCTGTAGCTCTTCGTGGATTCCTCTCAGAAGTTGTCTCAGTAGGCTGTGAGTATCGTATTCGGCGTCTGGAAGTAACAGTTGTATGTTGTGCTAGAATTCGATGACTGTATTCTTTCCTTGAACCATTTTAACTCTCTTGTTCCTTGCTCCTAGTCCTTGGTCTTTATCCTCGAACTGGGTTCTGTGGTCTCTCTCGAACTCTTCCCATTCGTGCCATTCCTTTGGAGTGGTTCCTTCTACGATTGGAGTGATCCACTTGTCTACTGTTCCCCTTAGTAGAGTCTTCGCGAATTTGATTTTCTGGTCGCCCTGTTCGCTTCTCCACTCTTTGGCTTCATAGTACAGTTTAAGCTGTACCAGGAATACTCTGAACCTTGTCGGTTCTTCGTCCCAGACATCGGGATTCCTCAGCTTGAGTCCCTCCGATGTCCGTGCAGGCCTGAGTCCTGCTACCATGTATTCCAGTTGTTCTCCCGTCATGCTCAGCACATTCAATGCTGCTGGTGGGGCTGGGGTCATCCGCGTCCCTTCTCCTGCCTGTTCTGCCTCCATGTTGCTGTTAGGTGTCACTGTTGAGACGCCACCAAATGTTAAGTATCCTACCTATTCCCGATGTCAATATATAACCTGCGACAGGCAACAGCTCTCTGTTAGTCCTTTCATAACAATGCAATACTTCTCTTCTTTATCGTGCCGTTACTTCGTTCCTTCCTCCTATCAGGACCTGGATTATTATTCTAAGACCGTTGTCTACGTTCCATGCTTGAACGGTAATAGTCAAGTCGTATCGTGATAGAATTCTCGAAGTGGTAGAATAGCTTTTATTCTTGATAATATAGGTAAGAAAGTATAATAGGTGGTTGCGTGAAGAACTAACTACCAGGCTCCACTGGCCTCCTTTTATAGTCCTTGACTCCACCCGCTTATAAATCCAAACAACTATGAGTCATAATCGTGACGCATGAAAAACATCATCTGTCCGCATCATTGGTCATGCGCTTAAACCACCTGACCTCTTAATAGGTTATGTGCGTGAACGTAAATCAAACTGCGCAGCCCGGTTGGCCTCGTGCCCTGCCCCCATGACCTCTTAATAGGTCATGTACGTGAAAGTAAATTAAACTCAAACCTCATGATGAATATCTTCCTCATGGTGAAACATCTCCTTCCACTCACTGTCTGCAAACGTCTCCTTCCACTATCTGCCACACAACCGTGACATATGCGCTTGCATTCACCACACTTCTCATTCTGCTCCACTACTCCACATCCTCTACCTGCTATAGAGTGTTGAGTTGCTCTCCCACCTTTCTTCAGTTCCCCTTCTTCCAAGCCCAGTGCTTTCAAATAATATCCTTTAGTAGGTTTACATCTAGCCTGATCATCCGGGCATCATACTCGCATCCGGCAATGTACATGTCCCTATGGTTAATATAAATTGACTGGTACAGATGTAGATTGATTATGGTGATGTCACAAAAGGTGCTTTGCCTGGGCGGTAACATGTTATAGTACAGTATCGTGAGCCACTCCCCGCGCCACTTCCCAGTTCCATTGTATTTGTCTGTGTTAGGATCCGTGCCAGCATGCCCTGTATTAAAATCCGCCGCACCAGGTCAGGTCTCCCAAACTCCTCTATCCATGCTAGGTACCCAGCCTTTTTAGTAGTAGATAGAAAGTATATCCCTACCACGACTCATTTCTCTCTTTTCTCCCAATATCCAATGCGAGCACTATTGTTCCTGTGCCCAACGACTGTAAATAAACTACAAATATGGGAACGTACAAATACCCCAATGCCTAAACCCTACACAAAAGCGATCAAATCTCCACCATCAACTTCTGTCAGTATATATTATCCCTCCAAATCAACTGCTAGTTCCAAAACGAAGAGTACATGAACAGAAGAAAACAAATCAAATGCCAGCATCCAATTTCCACCACTTCTCACAACCTTAAATGCTATGGTCATAATAAACATAAAATATAAGACTCAAAGGATCCACTTAGACTTGTAGGCTCAAGTTCGTAACCTTACCAGTATCGTCATGGGTGATCTCACACTCTGTATCCTTCTGCCATACCAGAGTAGGAATGGTGGTCAGTCTCCAAATGCTGGAATGGGTGCAGAAAGTGGGAGTTCAGTACTGGCAGTATGCTTCAGGATCCCTCAGCACAGAGAGGTGGATGTGGAGTGCCATGGTTGGGCCTACTCCTTACCTTTAGCCTTGTCAGACTTAGGCTAGCGGGCAGGGGTCTCGTCAACCTCATGATCCTTAACGCTCATAATCTCTCTAACATTGCGCATTGGAGAACATCCTCTTTGCAATTTTCGGTGGCGGAGTTGGTCAACCTTGGCCTTTCGTTCCCCGGGCGCCACGCTGTCCGCAGGTCCCAAGACACCTAGCTATTCTCTCATGGTGCCATTGATAGTGGTGTCTATGAAGGGCTTCATGAGGGAGGAGGAGGAGGACTTCGCTGTAGGATGGAGGACTGGGTACCGGTCATATCTACTGAAGTGAGTAGACCTGCCACAAAAGTAGCATACCCTCGTGGTATGTCTGCAGGCTTCTTCAGTTTTTCTAGAGTAGTTTAATGCGCCACATTCAAGCTACCCTGATAAATATATCTTAAACCAAAATCGACAACAGGGGGTGGTAGTACAGGTTGCTTGAAAGTGGTCAGCTTGTAAGCACTTACCACAGGCCTTGGCAGGCCTGTTGTCAATGAAAACCAGAACATTACAGGCCATACTACGAAGAAAAATGTTTGCACCCCTCAGGACTTCATTGATCAGTGCATTCTTTTCCACCATGAATTTAATGGCAAAGGTACAAGTATTGGCCTGTTTCATGCCATAAATGGACCCGTTAATATTAGGGTAGGTAGCGGACACTACACCCAGGTTGGAAGCCAGAAGGTCAGTTTTAATGCCATCAGTAGTTTTGTTACCAATCTATCTTTCTGCAGCCCAGATGGATCCATGCCCTATGGGAGTAGGTGGGACACATGAAATAAAAATCTTAGCTGAAATTCTGGAGGCTTCAAGTCTCCGAGTAGGGTAACTTTAGCCTTGTCAACACGGTTTTCCAGTTGTGGCACGGTATAACTGCCTTGCGCAAGATGTTGTAAGTATATGTTTAATGGGCAATGTTCGATACCGATGGTTGTAACTAGTGAACTAAAGTCTGGAGACCTTAACCCAGGTTGTTGAATAGACTTTTTACTCTATCACCACTACTAAAGTCTCAGAGATGTTTCATGTATCTCAAACTAAAGGTTCCCGAAGTGAACTAAAGGCGGTAACTGTTCAACCAAGCATATTGAAAAACTCTATCTGTCGCAGTCTGCCGCTTCTTGCTGGAAAAATCGCAAACTTGAATATACCTCTCAGGCTACCTGGAGCCTTTCTTCTCATAATATATAATGCTCTCCAATGGTAGCCTGGAAACCAAAACATAAAACATATGGAGTATTAAACCAATACTCGAAAGCAGACATAAAATATATAGTGTATCAAACTGATACTCGAAACCCAACATAAAACATATAAAGTATTAAACAAATACTCCAAACCAAACAGAAAATACATAGAATATCAAACCGATACTTGCAACCAATATCATCCTGCTAGAGGTATACCTTGTTGCCTGAAACCTATTTCACAACACAACTGGTATCAACAAATACCTAAATTCCTAATGAGTAAGCAGTACTAGCTACACACAGTATGGTTGGTGAGGGAGAGGTGGATGCACCCCCCATGTACTAGGATGCTAGCTTCCTTAACATAGTGAGGGGACTTGCAGAATTTGGCCGAGTTGGACAGGGTCACTTTAATATGATTGATCCGGGATTCGGTGGTAACGCCTACACGGAGGAGAACCTCTTTTCTGGTCACATGCCTGATTGTCAGGTTTTGTTTCGGAGTAGTAGGGGTTGAAGAGTATGCGAGAGGGGGGCAGAGCTCAGTTGTAGGAGTCCAGTTGTCTGGTTGGGACCCACCAGACCTGCTTCCTAATTTGTGCCTTACTCCACTTATCAATAGTTTCAACTGCCAGTCCAGTGGGAAGGGATGGGTAAGCAGATTCTTGAATACTAGCCTGTCTCGCTTCCTGTGTAGCCTCTTTGGCCCTCATTTGTGTGGAGCTAGGTTTGGAAGCTGGTGAGTATTCCGCCAGTCTGGCTCATTATCACCTGTATTTCTCCACTCCACTGACATTCTACCGCTTCCATTCTACCATTTTTGCATCCGCTGCTTCTGCAGTCTTAACTGTGACTACGTCACTTCCAGAGGTGGTACCAGGAACTCATTTGGCCAGCTCTGTGGCCCTTGTTGGGGTTCCGGCCTTGGGGGCTACAGTAACCTGTTCAGGTACTTATGCTAGTTGGTTAACAACTTCCATAAAAGATGCTTTCGCAGTAGGAGCCACTGTAGTGGACTCCTCTCACTTAGCTAGGCACAAAATAGGCTTGGAGGTATGGGGTGCAGACTTTTGGGAAAGGGTAGTAGGAGTGGGACAGAAGTCTATCAACTCAGTTTTTATATCTCATATGTCATCCTGCTACCAGTTCACGATTTGTACCAGTTCTCTGATAACATGTTCCAATTTGTTCATCTTTGCACATTGTTTCCACTATTCCTGGAGTTGGCATGCCTTAACTAGGGTCTCCATCTTCTCACCGCGGTATTTAGTATCTTGTGCTCCATCGGAAGATGAGAAAGCAGTGGAATATAGAGGTTCCTTGTTCCCAGTGAAAATCTCATCCCAGCTGTCCATGTGGGTGCTTGTAGTACTCATACCCCTAGCTTCCCTGGTAGTAGGAGCTGCAGAAACACTCTTACCTGTATCTAATATTTAGTCAGCTTCTTTCATGATGGTATCCGCTAGAGCTATATTATCATCGGCATCTTCAAGTTGGGTAGGTCACAGGGCCACCTCTCGCAGAGTTGCCTGTACTTTGCTTCTTAGTCTGAGTATATCAGACAGGGTCGCATCTAGGCCTTCAAAGTATGCAGCCACGGAGGAAATAATAGCAATAGAAGATCCAGAGGCCAGGGAGTCAGTCTAGGCAACCGGAGAGGCCACATACTTACTATCCTGGAGGCCAGTTGATACAGTGCTCTATCCTTCTTCCTGGACCATGGGAGTATCTCTGATGATGAGTCCTGAGGACAGTACTACGTTGCCAGTGAGAAGGAGGGAAGGGGAGGAGGCGGGTTTACTCAATCGTTAAGATGTCCAAAACTGGTAGGGGAGGTCGTGGGGCAAACTGCTTTCTGAGAGTGGGATGGACGGCTACTGGTCAGTCTGCAAGGAGGGCACTAGAGGGGTAGGAGGGGGGCAGAGACAATATTTCTTTTGTAACGGTCCTGAGTTAGAACTTCCAAATATTGCTTGTGAAACAGTTTCTGTGGTGTTGGCAAATGGGCCCAGGCTTTCCCAGCCGGGACATAGTCTACATCCGATCGCTTGTCCACCTTGAACTTTCCACTGTAGCATGCTACCTGTCTAGGTCGGAGTCCTGAAAGAAAAGGTCCAACCGAGTAGCAGTAGGTAGTACCTCTAAGTCGTACGAGAGTTCGACCGCTTATTTTTCTACGTTCCTGCACCCTCAAGGTAGCCACAGGATCTCAGGGAGGGAGGGAGGTTGACCAGATGCTGGCCTTAATCATGGCAGTAGTCGAGTTGCTCTAGGTAGCTCAGAGGAGGGTATCAGGTATAATAGCTTGGAAGTCAGATAGTGGTAATGGGGGGATCGCTGGAGAGTAGATTGCGCCACAGTTGGAGTGATAATAGACAAGAAGCCCCATGGTCGAGTCCCTATCCAAGAGCCACTGGGCTGTGCAACTGTACCCACTGAGGCAGGCACCCATGAACATCACAGACTCTTTCAGCGGGCTGGAAACAACTGTTATACTGCTCACTGTCACTAAAGCGTCTAAGTCGGCTGACATATCATTCTAGCCACCATGAGTATGGGCAAATTGAAGGAAACCACAGTCTACTCCGGGAGCAGCATAGGACCTTGTAACAATAGAGGTGATGCCAAGGGGAACCTGAAGGATGGGGGTGGGCACAGGGGTAAGGTTAGTAGCCTTAGGTATTGCCAACACAACAGAAAAGGAGAGGAGGCCTTCGTGGACAGGAGATGACATCCTCCAAAGCGGAGGAGTATCTGTAGTGTAGGAGGCAAGCAAAGAGGAAACCATCCTCACTATAACTACCGACACAGATTACCAGGACCAGGCCACCGATATCTCTCTGTGAATTTGTTCTAGGCAAGAACAACTTGCTAACCGACCGCCAAATAATTAACAACTAAAGATTTTTGATAAAAGGAAGCAATATCACGCAGTGGAAATAGTATGCAAAGATGTAAAGGCTTACTGTAACCATGGAGAATATATAGGTAGGAAAGTATAATAGATGATTCCATCTAAGTTATTTATACTAGTACCAACAAAATGGGCATCTGACCAGTGTCTCTAATAACAACAATTGCTAATACTATCCTAAATGCAAAGGTTAAGAAGTAGTACTAACAGCGAAACTGCCCACTATGAACCAGCTATAGAGTACAAGATGATCAAAATCCTGCAACAACATAACCCAATCAGCCCACTCCGTAGACCCTCACATATGAGCCCAATCAACCCTCCCATAACAAGTCCGCATCTTTCAAGGCAAAAATCCGCGGAAACTTAACATGAAAGTCAAGTGACGGGCAATACGGAGGCCGAAGCCACCAGTCAGAGGCAGAGACCAAGTGCCAACTGGTACAAAATAAACAAACGCTAGTACAATCTGAATATGGCCCCCCAAACCTCCAACCGAAGAGAAAGTCCCACTGCAAGAAACAACCCGTAAACAAACGAAATGCAAGCAATACCTAGGCGAATAGGTGAAGGTAAGACTTATAAACTCACACCCACAGGCCAGGGCATCGATCCTACCCCAATAATTACTGATCCATGCCCCAGAAAAAAGATGTACCAGTCCGGTTACCTTCAATCAGTATACTGAGTGAGGAGGACCTGTGCCCACAGCCTGCCACCAGCACTACAGTGGCTACCAAGATCTACCTTGGCCGCCAAGCCAAATGTGAAACCCTGACAGGGAGGCAAAGGTTTAGGCGGACCAGGAACGGCAAAAGGACAACCACGACAACCGAGTGTGCTAGCATCCTCATGATCAAAGGGCCAGAAAAGCAGCCTAACCACAACTCGTCACAGAGCACAATGAGGGAGCCAGCTTGACCCTTACGCCATCATGCCGACAATCGAACCTGATCACGTGTCGCCAAATGGTCTTCGCGAGTTCAACCCCCCCCAGAATACAGCATGCCCTTACAATCCTAACACCAAGGCTAGGACAGCAGCCCAGCGACGACACCTTCTGGTGTGCAACTGCGAGAGTGAGTATGATCCGTGCTCTGTCGTGCAAACATCAAAGCAGAAACACCTAGCTCAGGTCAGGTGTTCTCCCAAAGTGAAGAAATACCTCTCAACTAGGAGCGAGATAGGCACTAGCAAAGCGAGAAATGCCACACTAGTCTCTCAATGGAGCAAGCAACTGCCAAGCCCCAAGCAACCCACCCAACCCCAACCACCATACTATACTCCAGGCTCTGGTATAAGACATGGTAACCAGGTACCTCGCACTACTCTAATAGAACTGTAATCCTTAAGGAGTGCAGGAAAACTGACAGGAGCAAAAGGAGTCCCACCAGGAAGGCGGCAAAGATACACCCATCATTACCTAGAAGAAACAAGTCCCCCATGGGCCCACAAGTAAAACCATCCCACATCCTGACTGTAGAAAGCGTGCAACAAGTACAATAATCTCTCCCCAAGCCGATCACCTGAGGAGGGACTATTGTGTTCGAGGGGTGGCAGAGGATCTGCCCACTGATTGAAATACTCTGAGGAAAAAGACGAGCTCTAGGGCCATTATTAACATCACGTAGTGAACTGTAACTGAGCCCGGCATTACCATCATGAGAAATAGACCCCTGATTCCCCATTGCCTCCAACCCTAACAACTGAGCCAAAGCATGAACTATCTATATAACACCCTAAAGGACCCGATTCATGATACTAGATGAACATAGATAACTGTCCCAGCTAGACAAATAATGGCCCTGATAAAGAGGTAGCACTACTGAAGCAGAGTGCGAAAAGGTAGGATAGTATAGTAGGTGGTTCAATCTAAATTTATTTAACCTGGTACCACCAAAATTGGTATACGATGGGTCTCCCCTATAACACCAACTACTAAGACTGGCCTACGCGCAACGCCTACAAAGAAGTACCAATACAAAATCCGGGTGCCGCAAACAGCTATAAGGTACAAGAAGATAAAATCTACGACAACACAATCCAATCAGCCCACCCTGTAGACTCTCTGGTATGGACCCAACCGCAGTTGCTGTAGCAAGGACACATGTTTCTCTGTGTAATCAGAGAAAACCTATCGTGAAAACTAAGTGACTGGCAAGACCTAAGCTGCAGTGACAAGACTGCTGGAAAGACTAAGTGCCAACTGGTGCAAAATAAACAAAATACTACTCCTGTCCAAACATTGCCCCACTAACCTCCAACACATGGGAAACCCCCACCCCTTCAAACAACCCGTAAATAAAGGCAACACAAGAAACACCAAGGCAGAGAGGTAAAGGCAATATTACCTAACTCGGAGCCGCATGCCAGGTGGTCTACCCTGCCTCCACAATTGCTGGTCCTCACCACCACAGGGCCAGGTACCAGCCCAGTTGCCTCCGTAGAGTAGAGTAGGTAAGGAGGACCTGAACCCGCTACTCGCCACCACTACTACATCATCCACCAACATCTACCCAGGCCCCTTAAGCTGAACATGAAACCTTTTGAGGTAGCTGAAAGATTTTACTAGCTGGGTGTACCTAACCACTAACTAAAAACTACCACAGGCCGGCACATGTCCAACCCAAGGGCTAGGAAGGCAGCCCAACCACAATGCATCTCGTAGCACAAAAAAGAGAGGCAGCTTAACCTGTACCTTGCTGTCCAAACTACCAAGCCCAAAAGCCTACCCAACCGGAGTCCTAGCAAGTTAAGCTACCTTATATACAACTAACCTGCACAATCCTAACCTGTAGGCCAGGAAGGCAGCCCAACCACAACCTGGCCCGGAGTACAACAGAAACAGCCCTCTTGATATGTACTCCACCATGCAAAAACTGTGCGCAAACACCTAGCCAAGGTGGGAGGTCAAACTGCAGTGCACAAATCCGCCTATACTAGAAGATAGATGGGCACTAGGGAAGTGAGGAATGCAACACTGATCCCAGGAGAACGGCTGTAACCACCAAGCCTAATTGGACCCATTTGGCCCCCACACCATACTGCACTCCTGGCCCTGGTGCTGAGCTCAGCAATCAGTCTCCTCCTACCATATCAATCGAGCTCTAACTCTTGAGGAGGGCAGGGAAATTGACTGCGTCAAAACACTTCCCACGGTGCAGGCAAAAAAGATCCACCTGCCATTACCCGAAGAAATATGTCCCTCTGGTCCTCAAAGTATATCCTCTATAAATCCCAACCATAGAAAGCATGCTACAAGCTTAATTCTCTCCCGGAACCCGCAGTAAGAGGAGGGGCCAGTGATAAGAGTGGGCGGCGGAGTGCTTGTATGAGCATCGAACCCCCTGACAAAATTGGGGAGTGTCAGTGTCTGTAATAACATCTCACTCTGAGCCATAACCAAGATAGGTATTAGCATCATGGTAGACTAGATGGTGATTCCCCATCACTCGCAACCCACAAGGCCCAGCCAAAATATGAACCATCAAGGAGAGAGCCCAAAGATCTCCATTCAGGATACTAGGAAAACTCAGATAACTACCCAAACTAGAGGAATATTGTTTCCAAGTGACGAAGAGGTATCCACGTTGTGTTCAGAGTCTGAAAAGGAAGAAAAGCATAGTTGGTAGTTGAATTAATTACGTTTAACCTGGTACCACCAAAATTGCTTTATGACTAGTCTCCAGCATAACATTATCTGCAATCACTATTCTACATGCAAAGCGTATATACAAGTACCCACACCCAACCCGCGCGCTATGAACAGCTATAAGTACAATGTGACAAAAAGCCCGCAATGACACAACCCAATCAGCCCTCCCCATAGACACTCAAGTATGAGAAAAAAATGCAGTTCCTAGAATAAGTCTGCATATTTTCAGGTGTAAATTAGAGTAAACATTTCACTAAAGCCAAGTGAGAGGCAAGACCTAGGCCAACGCCAGAAGGCAGAGGGAGAGAGCATGCGCCACTTGGTGCGAAAGTGGACAGAGGCTATCGCAGTCTAGATATGGCTTCGCAAACTACCTCTAGAATAGCAGACCCCACCATTCCGAACAACCCATAACAAAACAACGCATAGGTGAAACCAAGGCAGGGAGGTAAAGGCGACACTCTAAACTTGTATCAGCATGCTAGGCAGTCGACCCTTGCCTCACAATTACCGGTGCTGACTCTCGCAAGGACATATACTGGTCCAGATACCTGCAAGAGCATATGGGGTGATGCGGACCAGTGCCCGCTGCTCGCTACCTCTATTATACTGGCCACCAACATCTACCTGGGCCCCCCAGGCTGAAGGCAAAACCACAAAAGGGAGCAGGCAGTTATTACCGACTAGATAGCCCAACTGCCAACTAAAAACACCACAGGCCAGTACACTTCCCACCCAAAGGCCAGGAAGGCAGCTGAATCACAACATGTCCTGGAGAGCTACAGAGAGAGCCAGCCTGACCTGCACCCTGTCGTGCAAACAACCGAGTCCAATCACCTACCTAAAGAAGGTCTTACCGAGGTAAGCTCACCCAGATTGTAATGGCTTAGACCAACCTGAACCCGCAGGCCAGGAGGGTAGGCCAACCACAATATGTCCCAAAGCACAACAGAGAGAGCTTGCTAGACCTGTATCCTGTTGTGGAAAGAACTGTACTCAAAGACCTAGCTGAGGTGGGGTGGTCATGCCATATAAAAGACAATCCCCCATACTAGGAGCAAGATGAAGGCCAGATAAGCCAGGAATATCACACATGTCCCAGGAGGAAAGGTACAACCGCCAAGCCTCAAGCGAACCATCTAGCCCCCACACCATACGTCACACTCAGTCCTGCTACGGGGCCCGAAAACCAGTTGCCTCCCACCACATGTCAGAACCGCAATCTTTAAAGAGGGTAAGGAAATTGACCTGTTATCACCTAGAAGAAACCAGTCCCCCCAGGCTCTAAAGTAAAACCACTGTAAATCCCAACCATAGAAAGCTTGCAAGGAGCCCAATCGTCTCGGCAAACCCACCGGAAGAGGAGTGGCTATCAATAAAGAAAGGCTGTGGAATTTCTGCCCCAGCATCAACTTCCTACAGGAAGAGGATCTGTATGGTCCATATTAACACCTAGTAGTGAACTATAACTGAGACAGGTACCAGCATCGAGAGAAATGAGTGGGTGCTTGCCTGTTGCTCCTAACCCAAACAACCAAGTAAAAATACGAACCATTATCGCTAGTGTATAAAGAATCCAACCGGGGATCCTAGTCAAATGTAGATCACTTCCCGCGCAAGAGAAACACAGTTTCTAAGTGACGAAGAGGTATCACCATCAATGCGGAGTTAGAAAAGGCAGGAAAGTATAATAAGTAGTTGTGTGAAGAACTAACTATCCAGCAACAGCGATATCTTTACAACATTTTTCACCCAACCTACTTATAAATCAAAACAACTTTGCATCACAATCAAGACTCATACACTTGCATAATATAAAAGTCATATGACCTCAATATTGGTCCTGTGCATAAGCTATATGACCTCTCAATTGGTCATGTATGTGGAATAACATATCTTCCAGCACAACCTCCATGGTCATGTGTAGAGTCCGTGTGACCCCTTAATAAGTCAGTTGTGTGAGAGTAAACTATAATTCAGAGCTCACTTGGCTTCATGCACATCCCGCATGACCTCTAAATAGGTCTTGGGCGTGAAATCGTAATATAACAAATGAAATCCAATGACTAATATCATTATCATAGTACAAACATCTCCCTCCACTATCTATCAGTCCAGTATCATGACTCGACTCCAGTCTCCACCACTAATTGCATGTACCAACTATGAAGACCTATACTGCATCCCCGGAAGAGTACGATATAGATCGCGGTATATGCTGAACCAGCCACTGTACTAGCCCAACACAATCTAATAGAAATGGTTCATCTTAATGATGCTAGCACCGCAGAGTATCAAATCTTACCAGGATCTGAGCCTACTCAATGAGACACCAAACCCAATTCAGAAGATTGTGATATAGCCAATATCAATACAGCAGGCCGTCCTGAGGAGACTACAGAAGCCAAGCAATGTCCAAACTGTCACAAGACTGTTGTGTAGATGTCAACAAGAACAGGATCACCAGCGGCTAATGTGTTGTCACGGACACTAGCAGCTTGTAGGTGAGTTTATATTGGCAGGGCCTATAGCCCTCCCTCATTTCCATCATTTAGCATTCATCGATTTTCATTACTCCTGAACGCCCCAAGTGCTCTTATGTATGATATCTGGTGTTCTAGTCCAGCTGGTTATCCAGGTACATCCCTACTAGACAACTACTTTCCAGGCTATTATCACTGCAATTTACTGGCAGGTGCAGAACGTCCCATAGTACAGCTTACAAAGTCAATCTTTCTGCAATACTTGGTGTTCCTGGATGCACTACCATAAGTCATTATTTTGACTAGCTTGGTACTTAAACTTTCTGATTCAGTGGTCACACTGGATGCAGAGACAGGGTATATCAGAGAGTCTAAACACGCAATAAATTTGGTTTATCGACTAAGCTGGATGTGATGCGAGATTTACTGCACTGCTTTCTTAAAAAGATACTTCCAATACACTCAGGTATATGGTCGCAGTTTGTATACCATGTGAAGAATCACTTTGCAAAGTCATACGAACTGCTAGATGATCCTGCTGCCCTAGCAACCTTTGTGAAATATCTTGTCAACTGGGATAGGTTTATATGTAACCCAAAATACCATTAGGTTTATTCTACCACAATACTGCCACCTAATAACTACAACTGATTAAGATTGAATGTAATGCATAACCAGGGCTTCTGCTTCCTTGGAAGAAAGATTCCATGAGGGCTTTATGGTAAGTATTTCACAGGAGAGATAATGAGCAGGATAATGGATCCGGAATTTCTAGTGCTTATCACTGGTAGTATGAGCTCCTTCACAGGTAGCATAATCTATCATACACTATGGGCATAAAGATGGATAATATATAAAGAGGCCGAGGACTTCAAGTCAGAGGCAGTAGGGGGTAGTGCTGTTCAATTGTTGTAAGGGATCATTAGCGACCAGGGTGCTAACTTGATACAGCACACATAAGACCATTTTTGCATGACAGAAGCAGACTTAGGCCAACTACCCACTTGTAACCGGTACAGGTTACTGGCTTACGAATTTAAGTATCAGTTGTTACTGGGTTTGTTGTGAAATTGTTTCAGAAAACGAGGTGTGCGTCTAGCCTGAGAGTATAGGATTTGATACTCTCCATGTTTTATGTTTGGTTTCGAGTATATAGTGTGATACTCGATATGTTTTATGTTTGGTTTCGAGTATTGGTTTGATACTCTATATGTTTTATGTTTCGTTTCAAGTATGTATTTGATACTCTATATGTTTTACATTTGGTTTCAAGGCTAGTGTTTTGGACTCTTATATGTTGTGAGAACAAGGCTTTCGGTAGTCTAAGAACTGTATTTAAGAACTGCCATTCTTCACGTTAGCACAAGTAGACTTCGGCTGCCAGAGTTTTCCATATACTTGGTTGCACAGTTACTTTCTTCAGTTCGCTTTGAGAATCTTTACTATGAGAATTCCACAAATATCTCTGCGACTTCAGTAGTCATGATATAGCAAGAAGTTTTTTCAACAACTTTGACTAAAGCCGGCGGACCTTGATTCGCTAGTTACCACCTTCGTAAAGGACAAAACTCGTCAACCCTACGATTACCGCACCTCCGCAGAGGCAGTTAAATCTTTTTGATTTCGACAAGTTATCAAGATAGAAGCCGTTCCTGGACCAAGTAAGGGCAAGGCTCATGACAAAGTTTCCCAGCAAAACACTAGGGATTCAAATGGACAGTTTACGAAGATCCCAGCAAAAGAGCAAGTGGCAAGTGACATGGCTGCTCAGCAGTTAGCTAGAGACACTGCTGAAAAAGCAGTACGAGAATCCTCATAACAACCACCAGAACCGCCAACTACTACCCCTGGAGGGTATCCAGAATCCCCAAAAAAGCCAACTGGTGCATAGGTACCTCCAGGACCATCAAGCAATGTTCCCAATAGGTCTGATAGTGACAAAGAATCAGACGATATGCCTTCCAAAGCAAGTTGAGTGCGACCCGAAGCCCCGGGACCAGACATTTCAAGACCACCGACTCCAAGGCCTAACCCAGTTGTTACGGCTAAACTCAGTACCAAGGTACCTTCGCCTAGTAATTGTACAGGTGACAGAGACGATCTCAAACTGGAAGTGTTTGATAGATGACCTAACTCAGTACAGTTATATCTACACCTAAATGGACTACGGACTCGCCAGGATGGAGGAGGATACTATTGCATGCTCTGTACTAAAGCGTGTGCTCAAGAAACAGCTTTTCAAGCAACTGTGCATTGCGGTGAAGATATGACCGAGGAAGACCTTTTTGGATCCCTACGAGAAAGATTCCAATCTTCAAAACAGAAAGATGATACGAATTGCAAATTCCCTGACATCGTGCACATGTATATTGGCGGGATACACAGAATATGAACTATCACAACCGATGTGCTGATGTTGCGATCACGCCTACCTGCAAACACCACAAGCGATTTTGCCTTCATTCAACTGTTCTTTGGGAGCATGCACTTTAGACTATGACAAGAAGCGGAATTACAGCATGCTGAAACAGATACTGTTATGGAAGTTATACAAACGGCAGAAAGCATAGATGCTATCGTAAAAAGCATTGGAACTTATGGGAAGGAAAGGTTCTAGAAACCGGTAAAGGAATTTATATCCTAACAGGAAGGGGAGAAGGAGAATCGGAAAACGAAAAGCAAGCTCTACACCATACCTAAAGAACGAGAAGAAAAGGGTCTTGGCTTTACCTGCGATGGTAAAGGGCATCGAGCAAGAGACTGTCCCAGCTAAGATGTCAAGGGCAAAGGCAAAGGTAAGGCTAAGGTGAAGAAGGAAGTCTCCTCCAAAAGAGTGGAACAGGAATAACTAGTAGAAGAAGTGTTTGTCAATGGTATGGAAGTAGAGGAAGAAGAGAAGGATATTCTCACAATGGCTGCTAGACCAACAAATATCAAACCTCATGATGCTCACGAAGGAATGATGCAGATCAATGGCAAAGTAGCCAGAGTCCTGTTTCATACCTGATCAATAGGAGAAAAGCTGATTAGCGCCCCCTTTGGGACCATGTACAGAATTCAATGTGAAGAATTGAAGACACGGATCAGGATACACGTAGCTATGAAGGTATCGCGGTCTGAAGGTGATAAAGAATGTTCAGTGAACATATCAGTAGGAAAGCTGAGTGCACTAGGAACTAGCATGTTGGTCATCAACCTAGCAAAATACGATGCACTAATAGGAATGCCCTTTCGGGGAATAACATCAAGCTCATATCGAATGTGGCAAATTAGAGATCCTGTTTTTGGAACACAATGTTCGAATTGTTTGTACACCCAGTAGTAGAATGAATTGATTTGTATGTAGCGGCACAATCTTAATAGATTGAGTACGAGAATACGATACAGTATTAAAGGTATACTGTAGACACACTTAGGCGAGGAGAAGGGTAGTAGGAGGGCAGATTGGTAGTAGTTCTTGTCCTTAATTCTTGCTAACACTCGGAGCGGTAGCCAGCTATATATACAGGTGCGCATACTTAAGTGAAGAAAAGAAATAATCGGGAAAATCTTGTAAGAAACATAAGTGCGAACAAGTCTGACCCTGAAAAACTGCCAAGTAAATCCCAAATAAAATATATATAAATCATAATGGTGTGAGAGATTTTAAGCGGAAAATCAACATGTAATGCACCTTCTAAAAAGGATGCAATAAATAAGTAAAAATAACCAAAATATCTCGCATATGCAATAAGAAAATATATATCCAATTATCCCATCGTTATCATGAAATATAATCGAAATACCTCATGTATATACTCTTGCTGTAGTAATGTTCGTGATCTATAGGTAAACCAGGAAATATAACTAAGGAGAGAAATACAAGTTATTCAAAAGAAATATACTTATGAAACGAATAATAGAAAATTTCAACAGAATGATCTGAGCAGCAGTTATTAGTACTGAAGATGTCATAGACTAATACGGGGAAGTATTTCACCAAGACATACTGGAATATTAACTACCTTTGAGCAAGATCAATAATAAAATAGATCCACAACCAAGAAAAGGGCAGCGCTCATTACCGACCCACTCAATACCGGAACAATGGGCAACTGACATGAGTATATGGCTGAGAGAAAAGGAAAAAGCTGGAATCAACGAACGGCAAGCAGTTTCATTGGCAGCGCCCATATTTGCACAAGAGAAAAAGGACAAGAAATGAATGAGGCCATTAGTGGACCTCACGGCTAGGGATGAGATTACAATTAAAGATTTTGAAACCATTCCAAACCAAACAATGATCCTGAATGTCCTGGTAAAGACAAGATACTGCAGTAAACTCAATCCTAGTAATGCCTATTTTCAAACTACAGTGGAACCACTGTATGTGAGGAAGAATGCATTCAAAAGACCATTTGAATGTTTCGTCAGGAAGGTTATGCTATGAGGAGATACGAATGGTCCAGGGACCTTCTTGCACATAATGTCCGCTTTATGCGCTAACTACTTAGGACGCCTCACGTCTGTGTATGTGAATGATATACTTGCCTTTTCCGATACTGAGTCTGAAAATTTGAAACACATATCCGTCATTGGCGACAAGCTAAACGAGGCCCGATTGTATGTAAGCAGCCAGAAATCAGAATTCTTCACCCCCAGTATAGAAGTGTTAGGCCATGTTATCAATAATAAAGGACTATCACCATCACCAGAAAAGATAGCGAAAATCGAAGAATGAACAATGCCACAGACCTAGAAATAGTTACCGGAATTTCTAAGAATGGTCCCCTACATCCATCAGTTTTTGCCACATATTGTAACTATTACATCACCCTTAGCGGAACTAACCAGAACGGCAGAACCTTTATAGACCGCAACCCAAGACTAAGCCATGGAAAATGTTAAGCGCAGTGTTTCAAAACACCAGGTTATGAAACTACTACAATATGATTGATCACTTCCAATATGGCTAATAACCAATGCATCCAACACAGGGGTAGGAGCATGGATAGGACAAGGAGAACCCGATGACAATGCCAGACCAGCTTCACTTCACCGCAGGAAATTTTCTAATACGCAAATGAATTATAGCACAACCGACAAGGACGCACTAGCGATAGTAGATACACTGATAGCATTCCACGACGCACTTGCAGGAAGCAAGTTTACTATCATTACAGATCATCTACCTCTGACATATCTCCAAAAAAGCAGAACACGCACCAAAAGAAAACTGCCATGGAGAGGGTTCATTGGGAAATACAACACCGAAATAGTGGATAGGCCTGGAAGGTGGAACTCTTTAGCATATGCATTATCCCATCTTGAAGATAAAAATGATGGCTACCCACATACCGCAGACGATCCCACACAACAAGACGATTCTCCTATATCCTCACCTATTTCTTGCGTTCTTTCTTGTGAAGAACCTACTAGCGAACACGAAATATCTCGATTTGAAGCGCACACTGTGGAGCATATCGGTGCTCATTCAGAATGCGGAAGCAACTGCAGCCTGGATCCAGCACCACTAGGGGGAGAAAATTACAGGAATGGTGAACCTCTAAACTATAGGGGGGACCATCAAAGTTATACCAGAGGGAGGAGTGAGGAGGAACTTGAACATGCTTTAATACATTGGAAATTCTGCAACATACACTTTTGCCCTGACAATGAGGAATTGAAACCCAAGACTAAGATCTGAGCCGGCTCCCCCTGCAGCAGACCACCAGTTATCGAAACTCCTCCTAATACCGACAATGATCACAGTGATAGAGATACCCATTCACCGCGCCCCAGCCTGGGTAATCCAGCCATCAAGGATCCCACCAAAAAGGCTCTACTATGTGGCTCCCGCATTATCAAAAGTTACAATCCTGAGTACCCTGCGCATTCCTAAAATGAGCCCCTATAAGGAGGACCTCTCGCATGCCTAAATGAGGTTAAGGTAGTGGAACCTCCCTACCGACCTCAGGAGAAAGGTGAGCTCGAAGGAGTTTGGGAGACACGTGCGAGGGAGGAAGAGGTAGTGGGATTAGAAAGATTGGTGGAGGAAAGGGATATCATTCAAGGAGCGGACAATATTAAAAAGATTTGCAGGAAACAGAGGATGAAAGGATATGGGAGCAACCTTATCTACCTGTCATGAATAGGGCTTAGCGAGGAAGAGGTTTCCACATGACTCACAATTATGAGTCATAGGTATGTTAGGTTTCGCACATGACCACATTAGAGGTCATAGGTTTTGCACATATGATTACTTTGATCATATGATAGAGTTATGATTATATGTTTTGTTTCGCACATCACCTCATTTAGAGGTCATGGGTTTTGCACATGTGACCATTTTGGTCATATGAGTAGTTTATGATGTTTTGGTATGACTCACAGTTGTGAGACATATGTGGCGCGTGACTAGAGGAGTAAGTCAGAACGGCGTGAAGGGCAACTATATAAGGAGGTTATTAGGACTGAGTAAATAGGCCATACTCCGTCTCCTCTACACACCCGGCGATTGAAATCAACCCTCCGGGCTTGATCTTCACAAGCCAACTTCCACCCCCCCCTCTCCTCCCGCGATGGCTTCGGCCTAGGAGTGATGGCCATCCCCTCCTCACTGCCCTTCTTCGCTTTTGTTACGCGTCGGGCTCTCCGTCCTCTGAGTTCCGGTACTGCTTCTCTGCTGCCCGTTCTCGCCCCCTTCCTCGCTTAGCGAGGCCCCTCCACGCGGTCGGCGACCGCTCGCTTCCCATGCTTCAGACGGCTGGGAACACGGTTTGCGGTACGCGAG
>JACCEG010000478.1:74868-89145 GCA_014065205.1 Tuber brumale
AAAAAAAAAAAAAAAAAAAAAGAAAAAAAAGAAAGACTGCGTAAATAGGCCATCCTCTGTCTCCTCTACACACCCGGCGTTTGAAATCAACCCTCAACGTTAGTTACTCAGAAACCATCCACCCCCCCTCTCCTCCCACCATGGCTTTGGCCTAGGAGTGACGGCAACCTCCCCCTTTTCCCTCTGCCATCGCTTGCTCTTTTACGTGGCGTGGCTTCCCTCCCTCAGGGTTCCGGTACTGCCTTTCTGCTGCCCGTTCTCGCCCCTTTCCTCGCTTAGCGAGGCTTCTCCTCACAGTCGGCGACCGCTCGCTTCCCATGCTTCAGACGGCTGGGAACACGGTTTCTGCGGTACGCGAGGGCTATTCTTTGAGCCTGATAATCGACCTCGCTCCTCTCCTTCCTTGGGGACCTCTCTTCTTCATTTCCGTTTGGCTTTGGCTGTGGTGGACGCCTGTCTCCCTGTGTGCACGGGAACCGTGGGGGAACGCCTTGGCTAGTAACTTCGGGGCCTATCTCGCTTGGAGATTTGGCCATACCCTCCTAGTCTTACGGTTCAAGTTGGGACTACGGTTGTTGGAAACCGCCTAGCAAGACACGAACACGATTACCGATAGTCGACAAAGTCGCCTTTGGTTTCTGGCCCATTCTGGCGGTTGGATCGGCTTGCACCCTACTGCTACACCCCCCCCGCGGCTAGCACCCGTCTGCTCCACCCTCTCCTGCCGCAGCCCACAGGCGGCTCCCTTTCTCGGTTACGTCGCGTTCCGGGATAACTTCTACGGTTTTCTGCTACCAGCCGGTATCTATGGCTTGGTTGTTGCGGGGCTCACCCTGGTGCTAGATTTCGCTTTTTTTATTTTTTTTTGTGATGTCCCGGGCGGTTACCTTCATATGTTTTCCTGCTTTCTTTTTAGTTAGGCTTCTCCTATTCTCTGAGTTCGCTTGCGAGGCAGGGACGGGTTTGTCTTTGGGGCGACATGTGCGGTTAGGCCCATACCAGAGGGTCTGGGAGATACGGTCGGGCCGGGCGGGAAGAGGAATGGGGATTGTTTATGCCATAGCTAGCGCTGCAAGCAAGTTCTTGCACCCAAAATAACAACAAATACAGGAAGAAAAAAACAAGAAAAAAGAGGAGAAAAAAAGAGTCCGCAAATAGGCGAACTCTCCTTCCGCTATTTTCCCCGCCCTACATTTCTTCCACGTCTTCAACACCATCAGCATCTGGTGTGCCTGGACGATTATGCTCTCGTAAAGACTTACAAGCCGGAGCCTCCCTATCGTGACTGGGGATGGCTTTAATTCCCCTTCCTCCCTCCGAGCACTCCACTGCGTCCGGAGTGCGCCCCCATGTCCCCCTCCTCCTGGAGCTCCTCGAAAGATCCTCGATGGATGCAGGAATCTCCAATCAACTCTTTCTGCCAATAAGTTCAACAGAGCTTGACGACCTCTCCGCGGGAGAGGCAGTCATCCTTCGCCTCCTTTGCACCTCACTTCCGGAGTCCAGGTGGATCTCCGCGCAAATCGATGAACTGGCCCTCGAGGTCTCCCGCCTCTCCGGGCAAGTCGACGAGCTCTACTCTCGTAAAGAGTGGTCCACGTGCCCTCCCGGCCCCCCGGCCAGACTGACACCACAGCGGCGTCACTCTCAGCCCTTCAGCTGTCGGTTACAGACCGGGTGTGCCGCCTGACCACCCCGCTCCCTCTGCCAGCAGACCAGCAACAACTCCCACCACACTGCCCCTCACCTGGTGTGCCCACCATCCACATGGCTCGGGCAGCTCCTTCCCGAAAGGCCGTGGAGCCAGGCTCGTCCCCCCTGCAGCAACCCTTGCCGGTGAGCTTGCCGCCCTCTACCAGGGTGGTGGCGATACAGACATCCCCTGCTACACCACAAGGGACCAGAAATGGTATGGCAACCCAGCCGCATATGTGGCAAAATTCCCTCGCTCCTGGGAGGCCCCTACATACAGAGAAGGAAAGTACCGCCCCCTCGCAGAGTTTCACCCTGTCCCTTGCGCTTCGGCTCAGTCCGGCACCCCCTCCTATGCGTAGGCTGGTACAGCTACGGGAAAAAAGAAAGGAAAGCCGAGCTAAGAAAAGAATACACGTACTGCTGCCCAGGTTGCGTCTGGTCCGGCACGCCCAGCCCCCTCAAAAGTGCACAATCCCCTCCCAGTTGCTGAAAGATATTTCTTGGCCGCAACGTCTTCCCCCTTCTCACACTCTCAATCCGACAAACTAGCTGCCTCGGTCCCCGACATTGCCATTGCAGTCCTTCTTGAGGTGTGCTGCACTCTACCCCTATCCTTCTCCGCCAGGGTCAACGACAGAGGGGCAGTGATGCTCCTTGCCCTCTCCCCGTTTGTTCCCTCTATGGCTTATGCCCCCTATTACAACGTGCTCTCCACCAAGCTAAATCAATCCTTCATGACTAGGGGACACTCCGTGGCTCCATTTCCACCCTGCCCCCAATGAAGTCCAGCTGGCGATACACTCTCTCCCCATCGCCTACCTTCCCATGGACGATGACAACCTCTTGCCGTCCCTGAGCAACACCATCCTGAACATCCAGAACGTTCGAATCCTCTCCGCCCAGTACCTGAATCCCAACAGGGACTCCAGGATCCTCAACAAAGCGACCTCCCTTGTTGTGACGGTTCCGCCTGAAAATGAGTCCTGTATACTGGACAACGCTTACCTTTTCTCTTCTCGATGTAAGGTCGAGAGACCATGCTCGGCTAACAGCCTCACTGAGTGCCGCAACTGCTGGGAATACAGACACCACTCAGGTAGATGGAAGGTTGATCACCCAGTCTGCCCGATCAGCGCCCTCTCCCCGCGAAAGCAGGCACACAGGTGCCAGAACCCCACCTGCCCTAAGGGTGGTAACCTCAGAGCTGTGCTCGACTGCTGTACAACCTCCCCATCAATGTGTGCAGTCTGCAGAGGTCGTCATCCGGCATTCGCTATAGAGTGCCCATCGAGACCTTCCCCCCCTCCTGCCGGTGGGGAGTCAACTGTTCCATAGAATGAGCAAGCTATCGACCCGTTGAACAACCCCGGCTACGGTCCTTCAACTGGTACACAATCCCTCCTACCCCCCTTCACTCCTGAGACACTCCGCCCTAGGGGTGGTGATGCCCCCATGACACGTCCCCCCATTCCTGCCCCAAAACCCTAAGGAGGTGCCTTGCCAAATCCTGCATGGCAGGAATCTCCCACTCCTCTCCTCCAGCCTGCGACGCCGGAAGGCGTGTAATGGCTGGTCTCACCTCTCCTGCGAGTTCAGCGCTGGCGGCGGGCTCCCATAACCCCATCTCCGTTCTGTAACACAACTGCTTGGAAAGCTGGGATGTGTTTCTTTCCATTTTTAATTCTTTTTCTCTTTTGGATTGCCCCCCTGCCCTTCTTGTCCTTCAAGACCCCCCATTGCACAGAAATAGACCCCCGTCGTTTGCTGGTTTCACATGCTTTCTGCCCCCCTGCCCCAACGACCTCAAGCCAAGAGTGGCCTGCTACCTTCATCTTTCCTCTACTCAGCTGTTCTCGGTCCTCCTAGTCTTTTTGGAGGCTAGGGATTGGATGGCTGTTGACTTCCACTCTTCTGTTGGTTTTTATGATTCCTTTGTTGCCCAGTTCTGGATTGTGAACTTCTACAGCACCTGGGATAGTTCCCCCTTCTGCCAGACCATCCCTCCTGAGGTTGCTTTCCCCCACACCGCTACACCGACGCTGGTCATTGGGGATTTCAATATTCATCACACCACAGCAGACCCTGCCCGCCTCAGTTCGATCTCGGATCTCCGCGCTTCCACACCCTTCTGTGCGAGGGCTGCCGATGCGGGTTTCTAGCTTTTAAATACCCGGGTTACCATTACCTACTTCCCCTTCATCCCTGTGCTCCACCCCTCCGCGGTAGACCTGTCTTTCGCCCACCCCGCTCTGGCGCCTAATTTCCAGTCGTGGAGGACACCCCTCCCCCCAACTGGCTCGGATCATGTTCCGATCCTAGTGACCCTGTCAGCGCCACTGGCCCTGCCACCCCCCCGTGCCCCGGCATGGATGAAGACGGACTCGCTCTCCCTTGAAGGGGATACCAAAGCCATGAAGATAGACCCCCCACCACCTCTACCAACCCTCCACTCCTTTTCCCCCTGGTTCGCCACTGCTCTCAGCAGACTGAAGGCCACCCTCAAGCTCCATACCCGGGACAGGCGGCCCTCCAATAGGTCCAAGCCTCGGTGGACCCCCAACCTCACGGCACAGCGAGCCGCCTTTCACTCCCCTGGTCGGTCATCTTACTGCGACCCCCTCCCCTCTTCCAAGCAACTGTGTAAAGAGGCAAGCCTCCTATACGTCAAGGCTATAAAGAAAGCCAAGCCCGAATACGGGAATAGTTTCCTCGAAACAGCCACCCCACAGACGCTCTAGACAGCGAAGGGCTACACCTTTGGCCAGCCTCCAGACGGGTTCCCACAGATCCCCTGGGCTGACAGTCCTATGGGCATCAACAAGGCCCTTCTCTCCCACTTCTTTCACGAAAAACTGTCCACCCGCCCACCAGCCATCCTGCGAGAATTCAAGGACGTCCCACCTCTGTCGAAGGTGGAAATCGCGGCTGCCCTGTGAAGCTCCTCCTTGTCCTCCGCCCCCGGCCCAGACCAGATCCCCTAAGCCATCTGAAAGAAGGTCCACTCGCTGAACCCTAACATCCTGATGCCTATCCTTGACCCTCTCATCCGGTACAGACACCACCCTCCCACCCTTAAGATGGCCAATGGCATTGTGCTTGACCAGACGGAGAAAGCCTCCCACGACGCGCCAACCTCTTTCCGCATCCTTGTCCTGCTGGAGACGGTCCCACCGATCCTCAAGAGGGTCATGGCGACTCCCCTTTCAGCTCTTGCCCGCTTTTAGGGCCTACTGTCCCCCCACCAAACTGGCTCCCTCCCCGGTCTGAGGACCTTTGACACAGCCGCGACCCTCGCCCTCGAGGTTCAGCTGTTTATGCGCTCCAGACTCAAGGTCACGACCCGTTTCCCTGACATTAAGGGCGGTTTAGACAACGTCTCGGCCCCCCTGCTATGCGACAGACTTGGCACCAGGGCGGTCGATCACTACATGGTCTCTTGGATGAGGTCTTTCCTTTACTACCGCTCCTGCCGCGAGGTTTTCCAGGGGGCCCCCCATGTCTTCACCCCTGTCTCGGTCGGCACGGCCCCCGGGCTCCCTGATTACCCACCTTCTGTGCGTCATTTATGTTTTATCCCTTCATTTCCCAATTCCTAGGGGCCTAATCATCTCCTCCGTAGATGACTTCGTGGGCACCATTCCCTACGGCTCGTACCGGCGAAATGTCCTGCGGCTGCAAGTCATTGCCCATGTCCTCGCGGTAAAGGCCTCCAAGCTGGGAGTGTCCTTCTCGTTCCTAAAGACTGAGCTCATGTATTGGATGACCCCCGCAGAGAAGGTACCTCCCCCCCCCATCCTGTTCCTGAGGGACTGAAACCTTTCTCACCCCTCCAAGTTGATCCGAGGGCTTGGGTACTGGTTCGAACCCTCGTCCACTGCCTGCACTAAAGGCACCACTTCACACTTCTCCCAGAGACTCACACTGGTCCAGGGGGCCTTCGCGACAATTAAAAGACTGTCCAGGCCTGGTAAAGGCCTCCCCGCCTTCCTCTGCCACCAGCTAGCGTCCTCCCTCATCTCCCTGATCCTCCTCTATGGGGCGGACTTTTTCTCCACGAGCCTCACCCTTCTGGATAGGATGTCCGTCTTTTGGAGGTCTGTCCAGAGGTGGATGACAAACTGCTTCTCATCAAGCCCAGTAGGCATCCTGGCAGGCGAATCGGCTCTCCCTCCCTCCCACCTTTAGTTCTTCACTGCCAGAGGCTAGCTGCTGTCCGCCTGGTGTGGCTCCCCCCCAAGGCCAACCTTGCGACTGCCAGATTGCACCTGTCCTTTCCGACCTCCTCCCCCTACAGGGTGCAGGAGGACCATCGTCATTTCACCAGGGGCCTGTTGTCCGTTTATGCTCCGCTACTCTGGAAGTCGGCTCCCCCCTGCCCCCCCATAGGCAAATACCTCCCACATGACACTATCGCCCACTGCACCCTTCAGTTTATTGACGCCTCAGGCCCTGTCCCTGAGGCCTGGCCCAACCTCCTCTTGCCCGAGCAGCTCCCATCGAGAGAGGGGACCCCATCCTACTGGTCGGCCAAGTTGCGGCTACGGGACGCTCTCGCCAAGGATTGCGCCACCCTGTTCCCCCCCCCCCCTACTACCCTTTCAGCATATCCCTCAAACCCCACCCCTTCATGGGGCTGGGGAGGTTCACTGCAGGTAGGATCCACCAAATGCCCTCTGGTAAGAGTTACCGCGCTGCCCACCCCTCATGGGTCACTGAGGACCCCTCCCCTCCTTGCCCCTACTGCGAGGAGGATGAGGAGGACTTCGCTCATGCCCTCCTACACTGCGAGTCCCGTAAGGAACCTCCTGCGAGCCACCTCCAGGGGCTCACCGACGTTGGCAGGGACAGCCCACTATAGTCAGACTCAGACTCGCTGTGCCCCTTGACGAGATACCTCAATGTGACTCCTTCTCGCTTTCCCCCTAGCATGCCGCCCGCGGACTGGGACACCCCCTCAGCTACCACTCACTACAACACGGGTCTTCCTATTCATGCCTTCAGGCCATGAGTTGCGACGCCCACCTTGCGCCCGCGGCCCACCTGTTGCCTCCTATCCTTTGGGTTTTTCAGTTGGGTTTCATTTTACGTTATGACTTTTTTATACTTTTTTGCTATAGTTCCTTAGGTATTTTGTATTGGCTATGGGACACATCTAGCAGGATTTTATACCGTGCTGCGCGTCTTACTTTTGTGGTTGTATGTTTAAGATTGAGGTTTTGTTTATGCCATGGCCAGCGCTGTATGCAAGTTCTTGTACAGTAAACAATGAATACATCATGATAAAAAAAAAAAGTAAAAAATAAAACAGAAAAAAGAAGACCGAGTAGATAGGCTACGCTCCACTTCCGCTATTTTCCCCCAGCTATATTTCTTCCGCATCTTCAACACCATCAGCGTCCGGTGTGCCCCTAGAATTGTGCTATCCTAAAGACCGTGAGGCCGGAGCCTCCCTATCGTGACTAGGGATGGCTTCAGTTTCCCTTCCCCCCTCTGAGCACTCCTCTGTTTCTGGAGTGCGCCCTCATGTCCTGCTCCTCATGGAGCTCCTTGAACAATCCTCAGCGGACGCAGGAATCTCCAACCAATTCTTCCCCCCCATAAGTTCCGCGGAGGTTGACGACCTCTCTCCGGGGGAGGCCATCATCCATCCCCTCCTTTGGACCTCACTTCTAGCGTCGAGGTCGATCTACACAAAAATCGATGAACAGGCCCTTGAGGTCGCCCACCTCTCAGGACAGGCCAACGCGCTCTGCTCTCATAGAGACAAGTCCCAATGTCCCCCCCCCCCCTAGCCAGACTGATACCCCGGCGGCGTCAGTTTCTGCCCTTCCGCTGCAGGTTAGAGACCTCGCATCCCACCTGACCACCTTCCGCCCTCAGCCAGCACACCACCAATAACCCGCGTCCCATCGCCCCACACCTGCAGTGACCACCACCAACACGGCTCGGGCAGCTCCTTCCCGCAAGGGTATGGAGCCCACCACGTCCCCTCCTACCAGAACCCTTGCCGGTGAACTTACCGCCCTCTACGTGGGTAAGGGTGACACGGACATCACCTGCTACAGCACAAAGGACCAGAAATGGTACGGCGACCCGGCCGCATATGGGGCAAAATTCCCTCGCTCCTGGGAGGCCCAGACATATAGGGAAGGGAAGTACCCCCTCCAAACGGAGTTCCACCCTATCCCACATGCCTTGGCTCAGTCCGGCGCCCCCTCCTGTACTCTGGCTGCTACAGCTGCGGGAAAGAGGAAAGGTAAGCCAAACAAGGCCAAGATTACTACCTCGGCTGTCCTGGCTGCGTCTAGTCTGGGACCTCGGGCCCCGTCAAAAGGGCCCAGGAGCCTCCCAGCGGCTCAGAGATGTTTCTTCGTCCCAAGGTCTTTCCTCTTTTCACACTTCCAGTCCAACCGCTTAGCTTCCTCCTCCCCCGACATTGCCGCCTCAGTCCTTCGTGAGGCGGGCTGCACTCTACCACTATCCTTTTCTGCCCGCGTCAACAATGAAGGGATGGTGACACTTGTTGCCCTCTCCCCCTTCATTCCCTCTACTGCTTACGCCCCATACCACGGCGCCCTCTCCACCAAGCTGAATCAGTCCTTCCCAACCGGGAACACCACATGGCTGCATTTCCGTGCTGCCCCCAATGAGGTGCAGCGGGCGATATACTCCCTCCCGGTCGCCTACATTCCGGCGGCCGACGACGACCTCCGACGATCCCTAAGGAGTACCATCCTAAACATCAAGAACATCCGAATCCGCTCCGCCCATTTCCTGAATCCCGACCACGACTTTTCGGGTCCACCAGAACGTGATCTCCGTTGTTGTGATGGTTACGCCTGAGAATGAAGCCAGAATACTGGGCAATGCCTACCTTTTCTCCTCGCGACGAAAGGTCGCGAGAGCATACTTGGCTAATAGCCTCACTCCATGCCGTAACTGCTGGGAATACGGCCACCACTCAGCTAGATGCAAGGCTGATAACCCAGTCTGCCCAATCTGCGCCCTCTCTCACTAAAAGCAGGCACACAGATGCCAGAACCCCACCTGCCCTTGGGGCAGTAACCTCAGAGCCAAGGTCGACTGCTGCGCAACCTCCCCCTCGATGTGTGAGGTCTGCAAAGGTCAACACCCGGCGTTGGCACGAGAGTGCCCGTCCAGACCATCCCACCCTCCTGCCCATGAGGAGTCAGCTGTTCCGGAGAATGAGGAAGCTATGGACATGACGACCGACTCCGGTGAGGGTCCTTCAACTGGTACACTATCCCTCCTGTTCCCCTTTGCTCTTGAGACACACCGCCCTCGGTGCAGTGATGCCCCGCCGATACGTCTCCCCGTTCCTGCCTCCAAACCTCAAGGAGGTTCCTTGCCGAATCCTGCATGGCAGGAATCTCCCACTCCTCTCCCCCAGCCTGAGACGCCGGAAGGTGTGCAATGGCTGATCACACCTCTCCTGCAAGTTCCGCGCTGGCAGTTGGTTCCCTTAACCCCATATCCGTTCTGCAACACAACTGCTGGGGAAGCTGGGATGTGTTTCTTTCCCTTTTCAATTCTTGTTCTCTTTTGGATTTCCCCCCTACCCTTGCTGCCCTGCAAGACCCCCCCCTGCACAAAAATAGACCTCTGTCATTCGCTGGCTTCAAGCCCTTTTTGCCCCCCTGCCCCAATGGTGGTAGGCCAAGAGTAGCCTGCTACCTCCACCTCTCCTCTGATCAGTAGTTCTCGGTCCTCCCAGTCTTTTCGGAGGCTAGGGATTGGATGGCTGCTGACTTCCACTCTTCTGTAGGTTTCCTTGATTCCTTTATCACCAAGTTCAAGCTTGTGAACCTCTACAGCACCTGGGGTGGTTCCCGCATTCGCCAGACCATTCCACCTGAGGTTGTATTCCCCCACACCGCTACACCCATGCTGGTCGTCGGGGACTTTAATATTCATTACCCCGCGGCGGACCCTGCCCGCCTCTTCTCGATCTGGGACCACAGTGCTTCCACAACCTTCTTCGCAAGGGCTGCCGACGCATGTTTTTACCTTTTGAATACCACTGGTACCCTTACCTACTTCTCCATCAACCCTGAGCTCCGCCACTCAGTAATAGACCTGTTCTTCGCCAATACTGCTCTGTCACCCAATTTCCAATGATGTGACACGCCCCGCCCCCCGCCTGGCTCAGACTATGTCGCGATCCTAATGACCCTGTCTGAGCCGTAGGCCACCCACCCCTGCCTGCCCCTGCATGGCCGAAGAGGGACTGGCTCTCGTGTGAAGGAGAAATCAATACCACGAGGTTCGACCCCCCACCACGCCTACCTACGCCCCATTCCTTCTCCACCTGTTTCGACACTGTCCTCGGCAGACTTAAGGCCATCCACAAGCTCCATGCCCCAGACAAGTGGCCGTCCTATAGGTCCAAGCCTCGGTGGACCCCCGACCTCACGGTACAAAGAGCTGCCTTTCGCTCCACAGTTTCGGTCGTCACGATGTGACCCGCCCCGCTCTTCCACACAACAGTGTAGGAAGGCACGCCTCCTCTATGTCAAGGCTATAAAGAAAGCCAAGACCGATTACTGGAATAGTTTCCTCATTACAGCCACCCCACAGACAGGTTCCACAGATTCCTGGGGCCGACAGTCCTATGGGCATCAACAAGGGCCTACTCTCCAACTTCTTCCCAGAAAGACAGTCCACGCACCCACCGTGCATCCTACGAGAATTCAGGGGCGTTCCACCCCTGTCAGAGCAGGAAATCACAGCTGCCCTGCGAAGCTCCTCCTCGTCCTCTGCCCCCTGCCCAGACCAGATCCCATACTCCGTCTGGAAGAAGGTCCACTGATTGAACTCCCACATCTTGACCTCTATCCTCGGCCCTCTAGTTCGGTTCGGACACCACCCTCCCCCCTTAAAATGGCCTACGGCATTGTCCTCGTCAAGCCGTGAAAACCCTCCCACGATAGGCCAGCCTCATTCCACGTCAATGTCCTGCTGGAGACGGTCCCCAAGATCCTTGTAAGGGTCCTGGCGTCTCACCTCTCGGCCCTTGCCCACTCTTTGGGCCTCCTGTCCCCCCACCAAACTAGCTCCCTGCCCAGTCCGAGTACCTTCGATGCAGCTGTGACCCTCGCTCACAAGGTTCAGCTCTTTATGCGCCATAAATTCAAGGTCTCAACCCTTTTCCTTAACATTAAGGATGACTTCAACAATGTCTCGGCCCCCCTGCTATGCAACAGACTTGCCACTAAGGTGGTCAATCCTTACATTGTCTCATGGATAAATTCATTCCTCCATGGCCGCCCCTGCTGCCTGGTTTTCCAGGGGCCCCCAAGGTCCTTTCCCCAGTCTCAGTTGGCACCCCCCAAGGCTCATCGCTTTCCGCCGTTCTATTCGTCCTCTACGTGTCATCCCTTCATTTCTCGATCCCTCCGGGCCTTATCCTCTCTTACGTGGACGCCTTAGCGATCACCGTTGCCGCTGGCTCCTACTGCCGGAATATCCAGCGGCTGCAAGGCATCACCAGTGTGCTAGCGGCAAAGGCTTGCAGGCTTGGTGTGTCATTCTCATTCCCGCAGACTGAGCTCATGCATTGGCCCACCCCCGTGCAAAAGGTCCCTTCTCCCCCCCTCCCAGTCCTCCTGAACGGGAACCTCTTTCGCCCTTCCAAACTGACGCGGTGGCTTGGATACTGGTTCGAACCCTCGTCCACCTCTTGCACTAAAGGCACCACTTCACACTTCTCCAGGAGACTCGTACTGGCCCAGGGGGCCCTTGCGATGATTAAAAGACTGTCCTGGCATGGTAATGGCCTCCACCCCTTCCTCTGCCGCCGGCTGGCCTGCTCCATCATCTCCCTGACCCTCCTCTATAGGGTGAACCTCTTCTCTCCGAGCCTCACCCTTCTGGATAGAATGTCCGTGTTTAGGAGGACTGTCCCGAGGTGGGTGACAAACTGCTTCTCATCAACCCCAGTGGGCATCCTGGCTTGCAGGTCGGCTCTCCCCACCCTCCCACTTTTAATTCTCCACCACCAGAGGCTAGCTGCTGTCCGCCCGGTATGCCTCCCCCGCGAGGCCAACCTGGCCACTGCCAGACAGCGCCCATCCTTTCCCATCTCCTCACCTGTCCCGGCCACGGAGGACCGTCATCACTTTACTAGAGGCCTGTCGTCCCGCAATGCCCCAGTACTCTGGAAATCGGCTCCCCCATGCCCTCCCATACGCAAGCACCGCCCACTCGGCGCTATTGCTGATTGCACCCATCAGATTATCTACGCCTCAGGCCCTGTTCCTGTGGCCTCGCCCGACCTCCTCCCTCCCGAAGAGCTCCCCTTTGGAGAAGGGACCCAGTCCTACCAGTCAATCAAGTTGCGGCTACGAAATGCTCTCACCAGCGATTGGGCCACCCAGTTCCCCCCCCTCCCCTACTACCCCTTCCGCGTTTCCCTCAAACCCCACCTCTTCATAGGGCTGGGGAGGTTCACCGCGGGTAGGATCCACCAAATGCGCTGTATTAAGAGTTACCTCACTGGAGAGCCTTCATGGTTCACCGAAGACCCCTCCCCTCTCTGCCCCTGCTGCAAGGAGGATGAGGAGGACATCGCTCATGCCATCCTGCACTGCGACTGTTGCAAGGAACCTCGTGAGCGCCACCTCCGGGGGCTCACGGACGTCGGCCAAGACAGCCCACTATGGACCAACGCCGACTCCCTCCGCTCCTTGGCGAGATACTTCAATGTGACCGCCACTGGCTTTCCAACTGGCATGCCGCCCGCTGACTGGTACCCCCCCTTGGCTACCACTCGCCTCGACACAGGGCTTCCGGTTCCCGGTTTCTGGCCCTTAGTTGCGACACCCGCCTTACCCCTCCGGCCCACTGGCTGTTTCATGTGATTTGGGGATTTTGCGCTTGGGTTTTATTTTATGGCATGATCTCCGTGCTTTCCTGCTTTAGTTCCTGCGGGATTTTGTGTCGGCTATCAGACACGCTTTGGAGGATTTTATATCGTGGTGTGAGTTTTTCTTTTGTTATTGTGTTTTCGAGATTGAGGTTTTATTCATGCCATAGCTAGCGCTGCATGCAAGTTCTTGTACTGTAAACAATGAATACACGATGATAAAGAAAAAGAAAGAAAAATAAAAAGACCGGATAGATAGGCCATCCTCTGTCTCCTCTGTTTTCCTCGCGCTTCAAATAAACAATCAACGCTTGGAGTTCACGAACCATCCACCCCCCCTCTCCTCCCATGTTGGCTTCGGCCTGCGATCGAGAGCCATTGCACTCCTCTCCTCGCTGTCCTCTTCTGCTCTCGCGGGATGTTAGGGCTCTCCTTCCTCTGGGTACTGGTATGCCTTTCACACTGCCAATTCTCGCCCCCTTCATCGCTTAGCGAGGCTCCTCCATACGGCTGGTGACTGTTCATGTCCCATGCTGCAGACCGCTGGGAACACGGTTTGCGGTATGCTAGAACTCTTCAACTGTCACGAACGTGGCTTAGCAAGGAAAGGTTTTCACATGACTCATAGTTATGAGTCATAGGTATGTTATGTTTCGCACATGACCTCATTAGAGGTCATGGGGCTTCGCACATATGACCACTTTGATCATATGATATGGTTATGATGATATGTTATGTTTCGCACATGATCTCATTTAGAGGTCCAGGGTTTAGCGCATGTGACCACTGCGGTCATATGACTAGTTTATGATGTTTTAGGTATGACTCACAGTTGTGAGTCATATGTGGCATGTGACTTGAAGGGTGAGTCACAAGGGCGTGAAGGGCAACTATATAAGGAGGACATTAGGTCCGCGTAGATAGGCCGGCTGGGAACACGGTTTGCGGTACGCGAGAGCTTTCCAACAGGCCCACGGGTCGATCTCGCTTCTCCTCACGGTTGGCTTTAGCGGTGGTATCCCATCCACTAAGTGACACTATCTCTCGTAGAACAAGGGACTACATGAGAGACGTGGTAAGACGCTAGCCTTCTGCTTCTGGGGACCGCCTAGTCAGACACGAACACGATTACTGAGAGTTGACACGGTCGCGTTCGGTTTCCGCCCTGTTCTGGCGGTCGGATCGGCTTGCACCCTACTGCTACACCCTCCCTCGGCTTTCACCCTACTGCTGAACACCCTCACCTCGACGTCTTTTTGGGCGTCTCCTTCGGCCTCCCCGGTGAACATGGCACTGATCCTCCCAGCAATGCCGCGGGTACTTTTCTTACTTGACGAGACTTTGTCTTTTCTTTTGGAGGAGACCCTGTTGGGTACTGGGGCTTCTTTAGTTCGGACGGGCTTGGGGGGTCTTTTTTGTACTGTCTTTACATCGTGTATACTACAAGTTGCGGGGCGGGGGAGTTTTTTCGACTGCGCGGGGTGTTGGAGTTGGTGACTCTAGGAGAGACCCTTCCCTGTTCAAGTCCGGGGGCCTTCGGGCTGGGCACCTGGTTTCCAATGTTGATGGGCTTTCGTGACGGTTTTTCTTCTGGCTGTTTCGGGCTGGAGTAGGGGTGGAGGTTTTTGCGTCGGTCATAGCTAGCGCTGCATACAGACGGTGTACCTTAAACACAGAATAAAATTGATGATAAAAAA
>JACCEG010000478.1:94880-109791 GCA_014065205.1 Tuber brumale
GCTTAGCGAGGCCCCTCCACACGGTCGGCGACCGCTCGCTTCCCATGCTTCAGACGGCTGGGAACACGGTTTCTGCGGTACGCGAGGGCTACTCTTTAGGCCTAATGGTCGACCTCGGTCCTCTCCTTCTTCCGGGACCTCTCTTCTTCGCTTCCGTTTGGCGTTGGCTGTGGTGGACGCCTGTCTCCATGTGTGCACGAGCACCGAGGGGGAACCCCTCGGCTTGTAGCTTCGGGGCCTGACTTGCTTGGAGATTTGGCCATACCCTCCTAGTCTTACGGTTCAAGTTGGGACTACTCTTGTCGGAGACCGCCTAGCAAGACACGAACACGATTACCGCCAGTTGACACGGTCGCGTTCAGTTTCTGGCCCGTTCTGGCGGTTGGATTGGCTTGCACCCTACTGCTATACCCTCCCTCGGCTAGCACCCTACTGCTCCACCCGCACCCGCAGTCGCCCGCAGGCGGCTCCCTTTGTCGCTTGCGTCGCGTTCTGGGATAACTTTTACGGTTTTCAGCTGCCAGCGCGTATATCTCGCTTGCTTGTTTGTGGGGCTCACCCTGGTGCGATCTTTCTATTGTTTTTTTCTGAGATGTTCCGGGCGGTTACCTTCTTACGTTTTCCTGCTTTCATCTTAGTTAGGCTTCTCCTATTCTCTGGGTTCGCTTGCGAGGTAGGGACGGGTTTTTCTTTGGGGCGAGATGTGCGGTTAGGCTCATACCAGAGGGTCTTAGAGATACGCACGGGCCGGGCGCAAGGAGGAATGGGGATTGTTTATGCCCTAGCTAGCGCTGCATGCAAGTCCTTGTACCCTAAATAACAACGAATACATGAAGATAAAAAAAAGAAAATTAAAAAAAAAAAGTCCGTGTAGATAGGCCACGCTCCGCTTCCCCTATTTTCCCCCCCCTACATTTTCACCTAGCCTTCAACACCATCAGCGTCCGGTGTGCCTACATGCTCGCACTATTCCCCGAAGCCTTTTGGCTGTGGCCTCACTGCATAGTCAGAAATGTCCGCGGCCTCAGTCCCCCTTCCCCCCTCCGAATACTCCGCGGTGTCAGGAATCCACCCCTATGTCCCCCTTCTGCTCGCCCTGCTCGAGAATGCCACAACGGATCCGGGTGTATCCCCCCAGCTCTTCCCCCCTATCAGCTCAGGAGAGCTAGACGATCTATCGCGAGGCGAAGCCGTTATCCTCCCCCTTCTCTGCACCTCGCTTCTGGCATCCAGGGCCCTCTCCACTCAGATAGACGAACTCGCAATGGAAGTCGCAAGACTGTCTGGCCAGATCGACGACCTTCACGCACGCAAGAACAGACTCCCTTTCCCCCTCCCCTCCAACCTCTTCTGAGAACGCTACGGCAACCTCGCTATCCGCCCTTCAGCTTGCGGTCAGGGACCTAGCGTCTCGTCTGACCACCCCCCTGCTCCAACCAATGCGCCACCAACAACCCCCACCCCAACAGAACGCACCCACGCAGCCAGCAACAAGGGCGGCTCAGGTAGCCCCATCCAAGAAGTGTAAGGAGAAGGCGCACACCGACTCCGTGTCATCCCTTGCCAATGAGCTCACCCCACTCTACGAGGGTGGGGGCGATGCAGACTTCCCCTCTTATAGCACCAAAGACCAGAAGTGGTATGGCAACCCTGTTGCCTACACGGCCAAGTTCCCGCGCTCCTGGGAGGCTCAGGCCTTCCTGGATGGAAAGTACCCTCCTGTCTCAGAGTTCCACCCGGACCCCAAATCATCCGCCCAACCTGGCCCCTCCTCCTGCACTCAGGCCGCTTCTTCTGGACAAAAGAGGAAGGGCAAGTCGAGCAAAGGCAAGAACACCCCGACTGCTGCCCTAGTTGCGTCTGGTACCGCCCAACCCGCCCCGGCTAAGAGGCCCAAGAGCCTTCCGGCAGCCGAGAGACGTTTCTTCGCCCCTCTCTTGTCCCCCTTCCCCCACCACCAGGCCGAACTCCTTGCTGCCTCCTTCCCGCACTCCGCCGCCTCAGTCTTAAGAGAGGCCGGCTGCAATCTCCCCCTATCCTTCTCTGCCCGGGTAAACGACAGAGGAGCAGTAACCCTCCTTGATCTTTCACCTTTTGTCCACTCCACCTCCTACGCCCCCTACTACGAAGCACTTTCTGCAAAACTAAACCAATCCTTCCCCATCGGAGACTCGCCCTGGCTCCCTTTCCGCCCAGCACCCAACAAAGTGCAACTTGCTGTTCACTCCCTTCCCGTTGCATACCTCCCTGAGGACGACGGCGACCTGTTCCAATCTCTGTCAAACACCATCCTCAACGTCAAAAACGTCCAGATCCTCTCTGCCCGTTACCTCAACCCCGACCGCAGTTCCCGAGTCCAGAAAAAGGCGACCTCGGTGGTGGTCACGGTGGCCGCGGAAAATGAGGCCACAATGTTGGGCAACTCTTACCTTTTCTCCTCTCGATGCAAGATCGAGTGGACATACTCGGCTAACGGCCTCACTCAATGCCGTAACTGCCATCAATACGGTCACCATTCAGCTAGATGCAAGGTCGACCATCCAATCTGCCCCATCTGTGCCCTTCCCACAGAAAACAGGCACACAGATGCCAGAACCCTACCTGCCCGAGGGGCGGCAACCTCAGAGCAGTCGCCAACTGCTGCCCTACCTCTCCCCCACTCTGCGCCGTATGCAAAGGCCCACACCCGGCTTTCGCTCGAGACTGCCCATCGAGACCCGCCCCCCCTGCTCTCCGTAGGGAACCCCCTTTACCGCAGGATGAGGAAGGAATGGACACGTCGAACGACTGCGGCAAGGGTCCTTCAACTGGTGCACAACCCCTCCCCCCCCCCATCGATTTTGAAACACCCCGTCCTAGGAGGGGTGTTGCCCTCCCAACACGTCCCCCCACAAACGTTCCGAAACCCCAAGGAGGCGCCCTGCCCAATCCCGCATAGCAAGCGACTCCCACTCCTATCCCACAGCCTGAGACGCTGGAAGGCGTGTAATGGCTGGTCTCACCTCTCCAGTGAGTTCCGTGCTGGCGACGGGCTCCAATAACTCCATATCCATTCTGCAACACAACTGCTTGGGAAGCTGGGATGTGTTTATTTCCTTATTTAATTCCTTTTCACTGTTGGATTCCCCCCCCACACTTGTTGCTCTACAAGACCCCCCGATGTATAGGGGCAAGCCCCCTGCATTCGCAAATTTTAACCCTTTTTTGCCCCCCTGCCCCAACGGTGGCAATCCCAAAGTGGCTTGTTACCTCAACCTCCCCGCCACGCAACAGCTCTCGGTTCTTCCCGTTTTTTCCGAAGCAAGAGACTGGATGGCCATGGATTTCTTTTCGTCAGTTGGATTTTTTGATTCCTTTACAACCAAGCTCCGCGTGACAAACCTCTACAGCACCTCGGATGGCTCCCCCTTCAAAAGGACCATCTCGCCTGATACCGCGTCCCCCTCCACGCCCTCCCCCGCGCTGGTTGTAGGAGATTTTAACATTCACCACCCCTCAGCTGACCCGGGTCGTCTCTTCTCAATCCAAGACCTTGGGACATCCTCCCCGTTTTTCGGGAGAGCTGCCACTGAGGACTTCTGCCTCTTGAACATACCCGGTACTCTCACCTACTTTCCCTTCGATTCAAACCTCCGTCCCTCCGTGATAGACCTGGCATTCGCCAACGCCCCCCTCTCGCCTAACTTCCACACCTGGAGCACACCGCTCCCCCCGACGTGCTCAGACCACGTCCCGATCCTTGTCACACTCTCCGAGCCCTTGGCCCGCCCCCCTCCCCCCTCTCCATCCCGGACAAAAACCGACTGGCCTGCCGTCGACGAAGGACTTATGAAGATGACGTTTCACCCCCCTCCCCCGCTCCCTACACCAAGAACGCTGTCAATTGGGTTTCATATAGCCTTGGACAGGATAAGGTCCCAACTTAAGGGTCACACCCGCGACAAGAGGTCCTCCCATAGGGCGAAACCCTGGTGGACCCCCAACCTAACAACACAAAGATCAGCTTTCCATTCCTCCATTCGGGCGGCCCGAAGAGATCCCCTCCTGTCATCGAAAGAGCTTTGCAGGAAGGCACGCCTCCTGTACTTCAAGGCCATCAAAAAGGCCAAAAACGACTACTGGAAGAACTTCCTCCAAACAGGTAACCCCCAGTCCCTCAGGACGGCGAAAAGGTTTGCGTTCGGAAAGCCCCCAGACAGATTCCCTCAGATCCCGCGAGCAGAGACCCCCAACGAGATCAACAAAGCCCTCCTCGAACACTTCTTCCCAGAGAAAGGGTCCTCCCCCCCCCCTCGCATCCTACGTGAATTCAGAGATATCCCAGAGCTGTCAGTGGAGGAGATATCGGCAGCACTACGGAAGTCCTCTTCATCCTCTGCTCCTAGGCCGGACCAAATACCATACTCGGTCTGGAAGAAGGTCCACTCGATCAACCCGACCCTCCTCACATCCCTCCTAGGCCCGCTGGTTAGATACGGGCACCATCCCCTCTCCCTAAAAAAGGCCAACGGCATAGTGCTGGACAAACCCGGCAAACCCTCATACGACACCCCCTCATTGTTCCGCATCATCGTCCTCCTTGAGACTGTCTCTAAGATCCTCGAAAGGGTGATGGCGAACCGACTCTCTGCCCTCGCTCGCTTCCTGCGCCTCCTTGCCCCCAACCAGACTGGCTCCATACCTAGTCTGAGTAACTTTCACGCAGCAGCTATCCTCTCCCATGAGGTTCAACTGTTCAATCGTCCAAAGCTCAAGGTCTCGACCCTCTTCCTAGACATGAAGGGGGGCTTCGACAATGTCTCCGCCCCGATCCTCTGCGACAGACTCGCTACCAGAGCGGTCAATCCCTGTATGGTTGCGTGGATAAGGTCCTTCCTCCACGGCCGCTCCTGCTGCCTGGTCTTCCAAGGCACGCCACAGATCTTTTCGCCCGTCTCTGTCGGCACCGCACAAGGCTCTCCGATCTCCCCCCTTCTTTTTGTTATTTACGTTTCAACCCTCCATTTCTCGGTCCCCTGGGGACTCATCCTATCTTACGAGGACGACTTCGCGGTAACGGTTGCCTCGAGCTCTTATAGGAGGAACATCCAAAGGCTGCAAGGCATCACCAATGTGCTCCAGCGGAAGGCTGGCAGACTGGGTGTGTCCTTCTCGATTCCAAAAACTGAACTCATGCACTGGGAGACGCCCTCCCCGAAGATTTCCCCACCACAAATCCCAGTCCGGCTGGACGACCTTGTCTTCCACCCCTCCAAACTGATATGGTGGCTCCGTTCCTGGTTCGAGCCCTCCTCCACCTCGGGTACTAGGGGTACCACCTCCCACTTCGTCAGATGACTTGGACTGGCCCAAGGGGCCTTTGCCACCATCAAGAGACTGTCCAGGCCAGGAAAAGGCCTCCCTCCCTACCTCTGCCATCGTCTGGCGTCATCATTGATATCCCCGATCCTCCTCTACGGCGCGGACCTCTTCTCGGCAAGCCTCACCCTCCTTGACCGCATGTCGGTCTTCTGGAGGGCTGTCCAGAGGTGGGTTACGAACTGTTTCTCCTCGACACCAGTCGGCATCCTAGCTTGCGAATCGGCCCTGCCCCCCATTCCCCTTCTGCTACGTCACCACCAAAGGCTTGCAGCCATAAGGCTTGTATGCCTCCCGCCGGAGGCAAACCCAGAAACCGCTAGGCTCCACCCCACATTCCCAACTTCATCCCCCTTCAGGGCCCTCGACGACCACCGTCACCACACGAGGGGCCAGACATCGGTCTATGCTCCCCTATTGTGGAAAACAGCTGTCCCCTCCCCGCCGATAAGAAAACACCTTCCAATCGATGCCATTGCCCATCGAACCCTCCCCTTCATCCCCATCTCGGGCCCTCTGCCAGTGGCCTCCCCCAACCTGCTCCCGCCCGCCTCTCTCCCAATTGGGATAGACGCCCCCTCCTACAAGTCGGTCAAGCTCAAGATCAGATCGACACTAATCAAAGATTGGAACGACCAGTTCCCGCCCCCCCCTACCTACCCCTACCCCGTGTCCCTCTCACCCCACCCGTTCATGGGCCTGGGAAGGTTCATGGCAGGAAGGATCCACCAGATGCGCTCAGGCAAAAGCTACCTAGCCGCCCACCCGTCCTGGTTTACCGAAGACCCATCTCCCCTCTGCCCTCTTTGCGAGGAAGACGAAGAGGACTTCGCCCATGCCATCCTGTCCTGCGATTCCCGCAAGAAACCTCACGAGCCCCACCTCCAAGGCCTCAGCTCGGTAGATTGGGGCAGCCCCCTATGGTCAAACCCCTCCGCACTCAACTCTCTCGCTAGATACATAAACGTCACAGCGACGGGTTTCCCGCCAGTTATGCCCCCTGCAGAGAGGGACCCCCAACACGCACCGGACGATGACGCGTCCGCTCTTCCGATCCATGGCTTCGCTCCCTGAGGTGAGGTCAGCCTCTGCCTGTTGTTTTTCTCGCTTGCTTTGCTAGGAGAAAGTCTTTCGTTATGATCATGCGTTTTATGGTTTTATTTCCTCAGGGATTTGGTGTCGGCTATCGCACACACTTAGAAGGATTTTATAGTTTGGTGCGCTTGTTTCTTTTGTGTTTGCGAGTTGTGAGATTAAGGTTTTGTTTATGCCATAGCTAGCGCTGCATGCAAGTTCTTGTACCATAAATCAAGGAATACATGATGATAAAAAAAAAAAGAAGAAAAAAACTCTGGGTAGATAGGCTCTTCACGCTTCATTCTAAGTTATTTCCTTACTTATTATTTTATGCTTTTACAAATATAAAACCTTTAGGCTCTTTACGAACACCTACCTATGAGACGAGGACTCTAGGATAGAGTCGAGTTGGAGAAAGAGTACGATAGGCGATAAGGACCAGAGACACGAGAGTCTCCCCGACCTTGTCGTAGGCACCGGGCTAAGAACTATCGTCGAGAGAGAAAGAGAGAAGTATCGCCTACCCGTCACTGAGAACTGATACCGGTTAGGGATCGTAACATTACGAAGCGTCACTTATAGCGACGCTCAGACGATACCAAGACCGACTACATCTTTGAGGATCAGTCTCTAGAGCTACGCGAGGTAGCAGGCGAATTACAACGAACGGTTTCGCAACTAGGGCGAACCCCAAGTCCGACGACACCGTCAGAACAATCAATATACGAAGAATTGCGCTCTGAAGAAGAGGATAAAAGAATGGAGGGACCCGGGCCGACGACAGGAGAAGGGGCAGCAGTTACACCTGGACGGGCTCCGGAAGCAACACCAGAGTTGAGCAGCGGACAGATGGCGCAACTCATGGCACTGTTAGGACAGCATCGACCCAAGGTCAAACAGCCAGAGACCTACGCAGGGGACCGACATAAGCTCCGGAGTTGGATGGCGGAATTAACGATCTACTTTCGAGCCATGGGATGGCAGGCAGGAGACGACGCGGAGAAAATCGTTTACATTTCCAGTCTCCTACGTGGAGATGCAAGCAAATGCCTCACGCCATACACGGAAGGCAACAAGACGACACCATGGAGAAGTTGGGAAGATTTCCAGGAAGCAGTCAAGCAACAGTTCGGAGAAGTGGACCCCAGGGGATTAGCCAGGATCCACATAATGAACATGGAACAAGGGTCTGGATCCATGACCGAATACTGGAACGAATTCCGACTACATCAGACTGAAGCGATGCTAGACGATGCGACGGCATCGCAATACCTATATTTGCGCATGACGGAAAGACTTCAGACAGAATTCGAACACTTCGATGCCGAAACAACTACAGTGGACGAATTTGTAGCATGGGCCATCAAGAAGGAGACCAGGCTGGCAATTTTGAAGAACCTGAGGAAATGAAAAACAAAAGAGGTTTCCGCTCCAAGGAACACGGATGGAACGTTCAGACCAATACCGCTGGCCTACGAAGGAAACTTCAAACCCACGGTCAATCGAGAAGTGGAGATGAATAAGCCACAGGCCAGGAAACCCCTCAACCTATCCAATGAGGAGTACAAGAGAAGGAGGGACCGGGGTCTCTGTTTGAGATGCGGCGAAAAAGGACACCAAATCAGAGAGTGCCGGAAGCGAGCGTACAATGGACAGAAGAGGATAACGCCTGCCCAAGGCAACAACTGGATCCGGCAACAGAAGAGAACAAACTGGAGAGAGATAACGACAGAAGAGGACCAACCGGAAAAAGAAGACGGTCCCCAGTAAGAGATGGTCTGGTGGACAGGAAGGGAAGGAAAACCATCGCGAGGAGAGAGACGAAGATGAACACGAATGGAAGAATCACCATGGCAAACTACTATACGGCACTACTGGAAGAAGAAGGGGATCATATTATGATCTGAACGACACTATACGATACGAAAAAGAAAGGCACTACGATACATGCAATGCGCGACTCAGGGGCAACAGAAGATTTCATCGACAAGGAAATCTGCGACAAATACAACTACCCCATGACGCCGACACGAAACAAGAGACAGGTTTATCTAGCAGACGGAAAACCCAGCACTATGGGACCTATAACCCATACCGTGCAAGTACCTATGGCCATAGGCAGCCATAGGGAAGAGGCAACCTTCCAGGTAGCGAACCTGAAGAACCACGAGCTAGTTCTGGGAATGCCGTAGTTACGACAACACAATCCCACGATTGACTGAGACAACAACAAGATTACATTCGCCAGCGAACGATGCATGACAGGATGTCTCAACAGTTCGCCCGTGGTGTATACCACACCAGAAAGAGAGGCACAAGAAGAGAACCTGAAGGCACGATTTGATCAACTAAGAAAAGGACCAGATCGGAGAGTCAGATTCAAGAAGTTGCACGAGAAGGCGCTGGGACCAACAAAGGGCTCCACACAAGCGGCTGGGCATGACCTATATGCCGACCAAGACAAGAAGATCCAAGCAAGGGGTCAAGAGACGATATCAACTGGAATAGCGATAGGGTTACCTCCTTGTACCTATGGACGAATACCACTACGCAGCTGACTAGCAGTCAATAAGAGACTCATTACCAATGCAGGGGTCATCGATGCCGACTATGCGGGCGAAATCAAGGTGGTCCTAGCCAACCTGGGAGATATCGACCAAGAAATTCGATAAGGCGATAGGATAGCGCAGTTGATTATCGAGAAAATCATCGAAGAAGAGATGCATGAAGTATGAGAACTTCATACCTCGACAAGAGGAACGAAAGTCTTCGGCAGCACGGATAGCCCGAAGACCAAGAAAGAGGAATCAGCACAGATTCGAGAAATATCGGCCCCTGCGTTTGGCAGATATCACAAGAGAGGAGACTTGACGGGAATCCTCAAATGGAACCCAACGAAAGGAAAGCTGGAATTGGCCAGGATCAATATCAGCACCGAACTGGCAATACGATAAAAACAACAACGAAGGGAGAAAGAGTGGTACGATATAATACCACAAGAATACCACCAGTTCACGAACCTGTTCCAAGAAAAGGAAGGAGACAAACCACCGCCCAGGAGGCCAGGAGGGGACCGCGAAATACATATCGAAAAAGACGAAAAGACCAAAGCAAAGAAGAAGATTCCATACCCATGGCTTTACCCGTTGGGACAAAAGGAGCTGAAGGAACTACGAGGATATATTCAACAGAATATGAAACGAGGATGGATAAGAAATTCATTCGCATCCGCAGGATCAGCGATACTATTGGTCAAAAAGAAGGACGGAAAGATGAGGCTATGCGTGGATTACCGGGCACTCAACTCGGTAATCAAGAAAGATCGGTATCCCCTGCCCCTAATTGGGGAAGCCCTGGATCGGTTAAAAACGGCAAAATACTTTACTAAGTTGGACATTAAGGACGCCTACCACAACCTACGGATAGGGGAAGGCGACGCATGGAAGACAACTTTTGCAACAAGATATGGGATGTACGAATATTTGGTTATGCCGTTCGGGTTAACCAACGCACCAGCATCATTTCAACGATGGATCAACCAGGTACTTAACAAATTCATAGATATATGCTGCATTGTCTATCTGGACGATGTACTCATATATTCGGACAACCTGGAACAACACAGGAAGGACGTCAGCAGCATCATGAACGTGATTCAGAAGTCGGGGATGAAGATCAAACTATCTAAATGCGAGTTCCACAAAAAGGAAACCGAATACCTGGGATTTATTATCAATGGAGATGGAATTCAAGTGGACCCAGTTAAAACAGCGGCCATATGGGACTGGGCGAAACCAAATAACAAAACAGACATCATATGTTTCATGGGATTTTGCAACTTTTACCGCAGGTTTATCGAGGGCTTTAGCCGGATGGCAAAGCCCCTTTATAACCTAACCAAGAAGGACATCAAGTGGGAATGGGGAGAAAAAGAACAGACGGCTTAAGACGCCATACGAACCAAAGTCACAAAAGCACCAATACTTGTCCACTTCGACCCGCGAAGGGAAACAACAGTCGAGACGGACGCATCGAAATACGTCTGTTCAGGAATCCTATCCCAGAAATGCAAAGACGGGAAATGGCGCCCGTTGTGTTATAGGTCGAAAGACAATGACGCCGGCTGAAGGCAACTACGACGTCGCCAACAAAGAACTACTAGCCATAGTTCAAGCACTCAAAGAATGGAGAAGATACATAGAGAACAATGACCACCAGTGTAACCGCCTCTCGGGAGATGCGGTAATCGTAGGGTTAACGGGCTTTGTTCTGTACCAAGGTGGTAACAAGCGAATCAAAGTCCGGAGGCTTTAGCCAAGGTTGTTGAATAGACTTCTTACTGTATCGCAACTACTGAAGTCTCGAGATGTTTGGTAGGTCTCAAACTAAAGATTCTTGAAGCGAACTGAAGAGAGTAACTGTTCAACCAAGTATATTGAAAACTCTGTCTGCCGAAGTCTGCTCCTTCTAACGAGAAGAATAGCAGTTCTTAAATACACTTCCTAGGCTACCGAGAGCCTTGTTCTCATAACATAATAGACTCCAAAACGGTAGCCTTGAAACCAAACATAAAACATATAGAGTATCAAATCGATACTCGAAACCAAACATAAAACATATAGAGTATCAAACCGATACTCGAAACCAACATAAAACATATAGAGTATCAAACCGATACTCGAAGCCAACATAAAACATATAGAGTATCAAACCGATACTCGAAACCAAACATAAAACATATAGAGTATCAAACCCTATACTCTCAGGCTAGAGGCACACCTCGTTTCCTGAAACAAATTCAAAACTCAAACAGTATCACCTGATACATGAAAATCCTAAACCAGTAACCAGTACCGGTTACAACCAGGTCAGAGTTCTCACGGACCACAAAAACGTAGTTCCTTGCATGACAACGAAAGAACTAAGCGATCGTCAAATCCAATGGATGGAAAGCCGGAGCAAATACAACTTCAAGATCGCATACCGACCAGGGAAAGAAGGAGGAAAACGAGACGCCTGGACTAGAATTGCAAGCGACAAACCACAAGACAAGGAAGACGAACGGATCAAGCAGAAAAAGCGAATCCTACTCCCGAAGGAATACTTCAAGGCTATGGAATCGACGGAAATCCTGGACGAAGACGACGATGAATTACGAAAGGAAATTGCAGAGGAGAAGGAATTTGAGGAAATAAGAAACTACCTGAATAAAGGAAAGAAAGAAAGAAATGGGGTGGCCTTAGGCCTATGCGAATGGAAGGACCACTATATGTGGTACGACGGAAAGATATGGATACCAGAAAACGAAAAGATAAGGACAACCCTTATCAAGAAACACCACAACGACAAACCGGCAGGACACGGAGGAACGGCTAAAACAACGGCGCTGATTACACGGAAATACTAGGGGCCAGGATTAAAGGAATCCGTCAAACAATACGCCAAGAACTGCGACATATGTCAGCGGACGAAAGTGGTGCGACAGGCACCATATGGGCTGTTAAAACCCAACGAAGCACCAAAAAAACCAAGGGCATCCATATCTATGGACTTTATAACGGACCTCCCTAAGGCCCACAGATATGACTCCAACATGGTCGGGGTGGATCGCCCCACCAAAATGAGTCACTTCATACCCACAACAATGGATATGACAGCACGGCAGTTCGCAACAACGTTTATCAAAGAAATCTTTCGACTGCATGGACTACCGAAAGATATCATTAGAGACCGTGGATCAATATTCACGTCAGGAATATGGAAAGAGATAACGGACGAACTCGGAATCAAAAGGAAACTATCTACGGCCTTCCATCCACAAACGGATGGACAAACGGAAAGTACTAAGGGCATATTGGAATAACATCTACGAGCCTACATCAACTATCAGCAGAACAACTGGGACGAATTACTACCAATAGCGGAATTTGCATACAACAACGGAAAACAAGAAACAATTAAGACAACACCCTTCTATGCGAATTACGGTCTCGACCCAGAATATCAGGCCATAGGTCATACGACCAAAGGACTGATAACGGAAAAAGAAGAAATGAGTCAATTACACAAAAAACTAAAAGCAGAAATGACGACAGCACAATTACGACAGAAAGAAAACTACGATCAACACAGAAAACCCGATCCACACCTACGACAAGCCGACAAGGTGTGACGACTACCAAGGAATATACGAACAACCAGGCCATCCAAGAAATTGGATTACAAGAAAATGGGAGCATTCGAGATAACGAAAAGGATAGGGAAAAGAGCATATAAACTCGACCTTCCCCCATCCATGAAGATACACAACACATTCCACATCTCGCTTTTGGAACTCTATCAAGACAACAAGCTTCCTTCACAAACGATTACACCTCCTCCGCCTATTGAACTAGACGGAGAACCCAAATATGAACTAGAAGAAATAAGCGACTCTCGCTTATACCACGGTAGTCTTCAATACCGTGCTAAGTGGACCGGTTACTCTCCCGAACACGATCCAGAGTGGTACCCAGCTACCAACTTTACGAACGCTCAAGATGCCCTCCACCTCTTCCACCAACGCTACCCACAGAAGCCGTCAACCGAGCGTCGAGGACGCGCCAGACGACTGCGAGCTCGTGGGTAGCCAAACAAGCCCTCCACCAGACACAGCCAAGTAGGCCGTGGCGAAAGAAGAAATCAGAATCAAGAAGGAGGAGGAGGAGGAGACTTGCGAGGCCGCGTGGGCCAAGGTGGTCAAAAACGACGAATGAAACCATGCGGTCTCTCATTGAACAGCATGCACGGACGACGGGTGCCCTGTGCACCAAGATGGAAAACAAGGTAGCAACTTCTTCCGCAGTAAGAAGTCGGCGACAAAGCAATCGCCACCAACGACCCAGATCCAAGCCGAATGGGCAACACAACCACAACCTCCGCCCACCGGCCCCTGGCACCACAAAATCTCCGGGCAGAACTGCATGCGCAGATACTGCCCACACCATCGAAGACAACAATGGGAAGCCAAGCAGGTGACCCAAAAGGTTCCGAGGACGGAACCTGCGGACGGGGAGGATACAAAAACTTTTGTATCGAGGGAAGAACTACGCCGAACGTGCGAACGGCTACGACGAGAGAACGATCGGCTAGCGGAGGAAACGAAACGGCAATAAGAAACGATCGCGCGCTGGGAAAAAGAGGAAGGAACATACCGGCAGACAATCGAAGGGTCGAGGAGGGGATTGGACATAATCCCGGCCTCGTACACCGAGAGAATAGCGCAAGGGGACGAAGCGCTACAGAAGGAAAGGCGCAAGCGAAGAGCCATCATCGACGAGGTACGCGGATTATGCCGCGCGGCAAACGATAACGCGAAACGACTTCGCAGGTTCGCCGACCGCCGCTACGATGAGAGATTCTAAAAGGTCGAAGGGACTCGAGCTTAGGGAGGGAGGAGCTAATGTCACGAACGTGGCTTAGCAAGGAAAGGTTTTCACATGACTCATAGTTATGAGTTATAGGTATGTTATGTTTCGCACATGACCTCATTAGAGGTCATGGGGTTTCGCACATATGACCACTTTGGTCATATGATATGGTTATGATGATATGTTCTGTTTCGCACATGACCTCATTTAGAGGTCATGGGTTTAGCGCATGTGACCACTTCAGTCATATGACCAGTTTATGATGTTTTGTGTATGACTCACAGTTGTGAGTCATATGTGGCGTGTGACTTGAAGGGTGAGTCACAAGGGCGTGAAGGGCAACTATATAAGGAGGACATTAGGTCCGAGTAGATAGGCCATCCTCCGTCTCCTCTACACACCCGGCGATTGAAATCAACCCTCCGGGTTTGATCTTCACGAACCACCATCCACCCCCCCCTCTCCTCCCACGATGGCTTCGGCCTAGGAGTGACGGCCATCCCCCCCTCACTGCCCTTCTTCGATTTTATAACGCGTCGGGCTTTACTTCCCCTGAGTTCCGGTACTGCTTTCTGCTGCCCGTTCTCGCCCCTCTCCTCGCTTAGCGAGGCACCTCCACACGGTCGGTGACCGCTCGCTTCCCATGCTTCAGACGGCTGGGAGCACGGTTTGCGGTACGCGAGAGATAAACAACAGGCCCCAGGGTCGATCTCGCATCTCCTCACGATCGGCATAAGCGGTGGTATCCCATCCACTAAGTGACACTATCTCTCGTAGAACAAGGGACTACATGAGAGACGTGGTAAAACGCTTGACTTCTGCCTCTGAGGACCGCCTAGTCAGACACGAACACGATTACCGATAGTTGAAACGGTCGCGATCGGTTACCTTCCTGTTCTTACGGTCGGATCGGCTTGCACCCTACTGCTACACCCTTCCTCGGCTTGCACCCTACTGCTACACCACCACACCTCGGCGCCCCCTGGGGCGTCTCCACCGGGCTTTCCGGTCCGGATGGCACTGGTCCCTGGGTTCTGCCACGGGCCTCGCTTTCCTTCGGCTCGGGT
>JACCEG010000479.1:0-32848 GCA_014065205.1 Tuber brumale
AAAGAGTAGTCCTCGCGTACCGCAGAAACCGTGTTCCCAGCCGTCTGAAGCATGGGAAGCGAACGGTCGCCGACCATGTGGAGGGGCCTCGCTAAGCGAGGAAGGGGGCGAGAACAGGCAGCATAAAAGCAGTACCGGAACCCAGAGGGAGGAAAGCCTCGACGCGTCGAAACGACAGAAGAAGGCAGTGAGGAGAGGAGGGAGATGGCCGTCACTCCTAGGCCGAAGCCATCGTGGGAGGAGAGGGGGGGTGGATGGTTCGTGAATACCTAGCGTTGAGGGTTGATTTCAATCGCCGGGTGTATAGAGGAGACGGAGGATGCCCCTATCTACTTGGTCCTAATAACCTCCTTATATAATTGCTCTTCACACCCTTGTGACACATTCCCGAAGTCATGTGCCACATATGACTCACGCCTGTGAGTCATGCAAAATCCTTTCTCAACATGTCATATAACCAAAGTGGTCACATGCGCGAAACCCATGACCTCTAAACGAGGTCATGTGCAAAACATAATATATCATCATAAACCAATCATATTACTAAAGTGGTCACATGTGTGAAACCCATGATTTCTAAATTAAATCATGTGTAAAACGTAACATACCTATAACTCATAACTATGAGTCATGTGAAAACCTCGCCTCGCTCAGCCACATTTGTGACAGATGTAACTGCCTCTCTAGAGATATGGTAATCGCAGGATTGACGACCTTTGTTCTTTACCGATGGTGGTAACTAACGAATCAAAGTCCGGAGGCTTTAACTGAGGTTGTTGAATAGACTTCTTACTATATCGTGACTACTGAAGTCTCAGAGATGTTTGGCGGATCTCAACTAAAGATTCTCGCATCGAACTGAAGAAAGTAACTGTTCAATTAAGTATATTGAAAACTCTGTCCGTCGAAGTCTGCCTCTTCTAGCGTGAAGAATAGCAGTTTTTAAATACACTTCTTGGACTACCGGAAGCCTTATTCTCATAACATATTAGACTCCAAAATGGTAGCCTTGAAACCAAACATAAAACATATAGAGTATCAAACCGATACTTGAAATGAAACATAAAACATATAGAGTATCAAACTGATACTCGAAACCAAACATAAAATATATAGAGTATCAAACCCTATACTATCAGGCTAGAGGAACACCTCGTTTCCTGAAACAAATTCAAACACAAACAGTATCAACTGATACCTGAAAGTCCTAAACCAGTAACCTGTACTGGTTACAAAAGAAGGATCATTTTGATAAGTAGGTAATGTAAAGATTTGAATGTATAGGACAATATTATATTGATAAGATCTCTTCTCTATTGCTTGATAATGTCTGTAAAGCTTAGAAGGGGCTTTGATATTTATATTCCACGTATGAGTATTTGTAAATTACTTCTAATGACTGGGCCTCCAAAGTACCATCCTGGTTTTAATTCTCCAATGTCTAGAATATTATAAGTATGAGCACTGTTCAAGTTTGACCTTGGAACTTCTCTCATCTATTTATAGTCTTGGAATGGTATTCCACTACTAAGATGATTGTGCTATTGGTTTTATCAAATAGATGACCTGAACTTTTTTGACTATATAGACTATTACTGTAACCGGTACTAGTTACTGGTTAGGATTTTCATGTATCAGTTGATACTGTTTGAGTTTTGAATATGTTTCAGGAAATGAGGTGTGCCTTTAGCCTGATAGTATAGGGTTTGATACTCTATATGTTTTATGTTTGGTTTCGAGTATCGGTTTGAAACTCTATATGTTTTATGTTTGGTTTCAAGTATCGGTTTGATACTCTATATGTTTTATGTTTGGTTACAAGTATCGGTTTGATACTCTATATGTTTTATGTTTGGTTTCCAGTATCGGTTTGATACTGTATATGTTTTATGTTTGGTTTCGAGTATCGGTTTGATACTCTATATCTTTTATGTTTGGTTTCAGAGCTACCGTTTTGGAGTCCATTATGTTATGAGAACAAGGCTTCCAGTAGCCTAGGAAGTGTATTTAAGAACTGCTATTCTTCTTGTTAGAAGGAGCAGACTTCGGCAGACAGAGTTTTCAATATACTTGGTTGAACAGTTACTCTCTTCAGCTCACTTCAAGAATCTTTAGTTTGAGACCTACCAAACATCTCGGAGACTTCAGTAGTTGCGATACAGTAAGAAGTCAATTCAACAACTTTGGCTAAACCCTGCGGACTTTGATTCGCTAGCTACCGCTTCGGTACAGAACAAAGCCCGTCAACACTACGATTACCGCATCTCCCGAGAGGCGGTTACATTTTTTTAACTTCAGCAAGTTATCAAGATAGAAGGCATTTCAGGACCAAGTAAGGGCAAGGCCCCTAAGAAAGGTTCTCAACAGCATACCAGGGATTCTAAAGGACGGTTCACAAAGACTCCAGCTTTGGAGCAGGCAGCCAGCGAAGCAGCTGTTAGGCTGTTAGCCAGAGACGCTGCTGAACAATCCACAAAAGAATCATCACAACAACCATTGGAACCCCCAGCTACTACCCCCGGAGGGTACCCTCAATCCCCAAGAAAGCCTACAGGTACACAAGTACCTCCAGCACCACCAACTAATGATCCAGAAAGCTCGGATAGCGATAAAGGATCAGACGACATGGCTTCAGAAGCAGGACCCTCATGGTCCGGAGTCCCAGCACCAGAGGTCCCTAGACTACCGACACCTAGGCATAACCGAGCTGTGACAGCTAAACTCAGCATCAAAGTCCCTTTGCCCAGTAAGTTTACTGGTGAAGAAGATGACCTCAAACTGGAAGCATACGATAGATGGTATAATTCAGTACAGTTATACCTACGGATTAATGGACTACGGACTAGCGAGGCCAGAGGAGGAAACTATTGGATTCTCTATACTGAAGGACGAGCTCAAGAAGCAGCTTTCCAAGCAGCAAAGTATTTCGGTAAAGACATGACTCGGGAAGACCTTGTTGGATTCCTACGGGAAAGATTCCAGTCTTCAAAACAGAAAGATGATACCTATCGCAAGTTCTATGAAATCACGCCAGTGCATAATAGCAAGATACAGCGAATATCAACCATAGCAACCGACATGCTAATGTTCCGATCATGCCTACCTGCAAATACCATAAGCGACTATGCCTTCATTCAACAGTTCTTCAAGAGCATGCACCCTAGACTACGGCAAGAAGCGGAATTACAGCACGCTGAAACTGACACTGTTATGGAAGTTATACAAAATGCGGAAAGCATAGATGCTACCCTAAAAAGCACTGGTGCTTATGGGAAAGAATGGTTTGAAAAACCAGTGCAAGAATTCATTTCCAAACAAGAAGGCTGGAGGACAATAGGAAAACCAGCAACAAGCCCCACTCCAAACCTAAGGAACGAAAAGAAAAAGGTCTTTGCTATACCTGCGGAGGTAAAGGACATCTAGCAAGAGACTGTCCTAGCAAAGATGAGAAGGGCAAAGGTAAGGGCAAGGCTAAGGTGAAGAAAGAAGTTACCTCCAACAGAATGGAACAAGAACAACTAGCGGAAGAGGTGTTAATCAATGGTATGGAAATAGAGGAAGAAGAGGAAGACGTTATCACGATGGCCGCTAGACCAACAAACATCAAACCCCTTGACGCTCTCAAAGGAACGATGCACATCAATGGCAAAGAAGCCAGAGTCCTGTTTGATACCGGATCAATAGGAGCAAACCTGATTAGCGCTACCTTTGTGACAACGTACGGAATTCCTTGCTAGGAATTGAAAACAGCGATCAGAATACACCTAGCTATGAAAGGATCACGATCCGAAGGTCATAAAGAATGTTCTGTCAACATATCAGCAGGAAAGCTGAGCGCACCAGGGACCAGGATGTTAGTCGGAAACCTGGCAAAATACCATGCACTAATAGGAATGCCTTTCCTAGAACAACAACAAGCTCAAATTGAATGTGGCAAATTAGCAATCCTGTTTCCCAAACAGAATGTTCGAATTATTTACACACCTACTAGTGGTATGATCTGAGCAGCGGTGATCAGCACTGAAGATGTCATGAGCCAACACCTGGAAGTATTTCCCGATGAAATACCGGAAGACTTACCACCCCTAAGAAAGATCAATCATAAGATAGATCTACAACCAGGGAAAGAGCAGTGCTCATTACCCACTTACTTGATACCGGAACGATAGGCAACCGATATGAGCATATGGCTAAGAGAAAAGCAGAAAGCCAGAATTATCAAGAGACAAGCTGTTTCATCGGCAGCACCCATGTTTGCACAAGAAAAAAAGGACAAGAAACGAATGAGGCCATTAGTAGATCTCACAGCGAGGAATGAGATTACAATCAAAGATGTTGAAACCATTCCAGACCAAAAGATGATCCTGAATGCTCTAGCTAGGGCAAGATACCGCAGTAAAATCGATCTTGGCGATGCCTACTTTCAAACAAGAGTGGAACCAGGGGATGTGAGCAAAAACGCTTTTAAAACGCCATTTGGATGTTTTGTTAGAAAAGTAATGCTACAGGGAGATATGAACACTCTAGGAACATTCATGCGCATAATGTCCGATCTATTCGCGGACTACCTAGGACGATTCATGTGAGTATATATTGATGATATACTCATTTTTTCCAATACAGAGTCTGAACATTTGAAACTCATATTTCTGATTTGCGATAAGCTGAAGGAGGCACGATTCTACGCAAGCAGGAGGAAATCAGAATTCTTCACCACAAGCATAGAAGTGTTGGGCCATGTCATCAATGATGAAGGACTCTCACCAGCACCAGAAAAGATAGCGAAGATCGAATATGGACTACGCCACAAACTAAGAAACAGTTACAGGAATTTCTAGGAACGGTCAACTACATCAGCCAGTTTTTGCCACATATTGCAACCATTACATCACCTCTAACGGAACTCACCGGAGTTGCAGAATTTGTGTGGACCACCACCCAAGACCAAGCCATGGATAATATTAAAAAACTTGTTACGAAATACGAGGTTATGAAACCACTACAATATGATTCGTCACTTCCAATATGGTTGATAACCGATGCATCCAACACAGGCGTGGGAGTATGGGTAAGACAAGCAGAATACTCACCAAAAAACAGTTACGATGGCGAGGGTTTATTGGGAAGTATGATACTGAAATAGTGTACACACCAGGAAAATGGAACTATTTAGCAGATGCTTTATCCCGCCTTTATGATGAAAACGATAATTACCCACATACCGCAAACGATCCTACATCAGAAGACGATTTACCTAGTTCCTCACCTATTTCATGTTTTTTTTCTTACGAAGAACCTACTATTGAACACGAAATGTCTCGATTCGAACCCCACACAGTTGAGCACCTCGGAGCTCACTCAGAATGTGGAAGCAACAGCAGCCTGGAGCAAGCACAGCTAGATGCAGACGATTACAGAAATAGCGAACCTCTAAACGATTGGGGGGATCATCGAAGTTATACCAGTGGTAGGAGTGAGGAGGAACTTGAACATGCATCAATGCATTGGGCATTCTGCAACATACCTCTCTGTCCTGACCACGAGAAATTGAAACCGAAGACTAAGATCTATGCCGGCTCCCCCTGCAGCAGTCTACCAGTTATCGAAACTCCGCCTAACAGCAATGACGATCACAACGATAGAGATACCCACTCACTACGCCCCTGCCTCGATATCCGAGCCATCAAGGAACATGTTAAGAAAGTACTAGGCTGTGGCACACCCCCTACCGAAAGTCAGGCTTCCTAGTAGCCTGAACGCCACCACAACGAGCCCCTCTATGGAGGGCCCCTCGCATACCTGAATAAGGTTCTGATAGTGGAACCACCCTCCCTACCTCACGAGAATCGCGAGCTCTACAAAGTGTATGAAACACCTGAAGAGGAGGAGGAGGTTACGGTATTAGAAAGAGTGGTGGACGAAAGGAATATCATCCAAGGAGTGGATGATATGAAGAACATTTGGAGAGAACAGATGGTTAAAGGATATAGAAACGACCCTATCTATCAGTTAGCAAAGGATTCCAACCTCACTTCACGAAACGGAATCATGCAACATTACCAAATACGCAATGGGCTACTGTACGCTACTACAAGAGGAGGAGAAGATTGCCTTTACATTCCGAAGGGTCATGGAGTGAATGGAGAAACACTAAGGGAGCTGATGATAGGAGAACTACATAATAAAGGACACCATAGCGCTGATCGAAACCTCCGGTACGCAACAGAATACATCTACTGGCAGGAGATGAGGAAAGAATTCAAAGACTATGTCCAGCAATGTGACATATGTCAACTGAATCGGGAAAGGACTACATTACCTACTGGCAACACCCTTTCGCTTCCCTTTCCCTCGGAGATATTTTCCAGCTATGCTATCGACTTCATGGGTCCCTTTACGAAGCTGAAAGGATATGATTCAGTACTGGTGGTAGTAGATAGAGCGCTTGGGTTCAGCTTGCAGATACCAACATCAGTAAACGCTACTGCAATTTCGACTATGGAGTTACTCCGTCACCATATTTTCACCCCTCATGGAATACCTACCTCGATTGTTAGTGATGCTGATCCTTGGTTCATCTCCCGGTTTTGGAAACAAACTTTGAAGACGATAGGAGTCGAACACATTATGGCTACGCCTGGCTACCACCAGACCAATGGACAAGCAGACAGGAAGATTCGAGAACTGAAAACAGCATTAAGAAATGTTGTGAATGCCCGCCAGACCAACTGGCTTACCTCCCTCCCGGGAGTAACAGCTTACTCCAATGCAGGTCACTCTGATACTATTGGAATGTCACCATATAAGGCTGTGTATGGACGAGAATACCAACTACTCGATACCTATAAAGTCAATGCTACCACGGTACCCACATCCGATAATTACTACAATCGACACCAGGAAATCAGAAATGCAGCATACCAAGCGTTACGGTTGGCTAGAGCAAGAGCAAACAGAGTGGCAATTAAGAGGAGGAACTCACACAAACCTGTCGAGATTGGGGAAAGGATTATGGTTTTTGGAGACCAGTTTGCAACGGAATGTGGCAGATCTCGGAAATTGCAGCCACGCTGGCGAGGCCCTTTTACAGTACTCGAATTTGATGAACACACCCAGAACTATACAGTTAGCATGGATGCTAGAATGTACCGAAGGAAGAAAGGAGTTTTCCACTGCGCAGTAGTCAAACCTTACCACCCTAACGATGATTTCCGATTTCCAGGATGAGCATTTGCAAAGCTGGCACCCATTGTCATAAACGAAGAACAGGAATGGGAAGTTCAAGCAGTCATCGATTACAGAGAACGATATGGAAAGGGACAATTTTTGGTTAGTTGGAAAGGATATCCTGCAAGCGAGAATAGTTGGGAACCGATGGAAGGATTAGAACATGCGATGGAATTAGTTCAGGCATGGTGGACAGATAACATGCCAGGAGATGAATTTCCTATGGTATTTTCTGGGTTTATTCCTAAGTGTTATTCCCCTACTAAAGACGGTTTTGAGAACTATCAAAATGTACCCCCAGTTGATAGAGGTTTTTGGGATCCTTATTTGAATTCTGATTATGATAGTGAGGATTAGGAATTTTCTTGTTATGTTTTGAAATAAGAGTTTTATTTTGTTTTCAGGGTGTAACCGGTACTGGTTACTGGTTAGGATTTTCATGTATCAGTTGATACTGTNTGTTTCAGGAAACGAGGTGTGCCTCTAGCCTGATAGTATAGTGTTTGATACTCTATATGTTTTATGTTTGGTTTCGAGTATCGGTTTGATACTCTATATGTTTTATGTTTAGTTTCGAGTATCGGTTTGATACTCTATATGTTTTATGTTTAGTTTCAGGGCTATCGTTTTGCAGTCTATTATGTTATGAGAACAAGGCTTCCGGTAGCCTATGAAGTGTATTTAAGAACTGCTATTCTTCTTGTTAGAAGGAGCAGACTTCGGCAGACAGAGTTTTCAATATACTTGGTTGAACAGTTACTCTCTTCAGCTCACTTCAAGAATCTTTAGTTTGAGACCTACCAAACATCTCGGAGACTTCAGTAGTTGCGATACAGTAAGAAGTCAATTCAACAACTTTGGCTAAAGCCTCCGGACTTTGATTCGCTAGCTACCGCTTCGGTACAGAACAAAGCCCGTCAACACTACGATTACCGCATCTCCCGCGAGGCGGTTACAATTACAATACTTTAGTCCTATTGGCTATTATTCCAGTAATCCTTTCCGTCATGAAGTAATCAGTTACATGCCAGACTACCTAGTCCTAATGGTAAGATCAAGCGTTGAGTGACAATGTCTTATGGGCTTTTGACTTATCTCCGTTTTTCTATCTGCGTGTGCTTTCCCTTGATTTATCTACTTTCACAGAGGGGTCATATTACCAGGACCAACTAACCTACAACTGTTCTCAGAAGAGTATGGGCTTATTTAGTATATCCTTAGCAATATACACTACTATGGTATCCTCTTAGAGTATTTTGCTGAAAGTATCCTGTCACCTTTGGTCCTGTATTTACAAAATCTAACTTTAAAGCCTGCAGTCTCAATGCGCCTGAGACAGATTTCTTCCAGTTTATATCCCAGATGTTACCCAGGGCCCCCTCCTGTAGACCTTGTGAATAGCATGCAATTGGATAACTGGTGATGATATATATGGTATTATGAAGCAGGCTCCATAGATGTGATATTTTAGTTACAGGATGTAACTACTAGTATTGAAATCTCACTAGTGATATGTAGGCACTATAAGGGGACTGGAGGGGGGTGTTGCCTTTCTAGTAAATTGATAGGTCTATGCACAGTTATCCTACCATGAGCTCTATATCTTATCCTCAGATTTTCATATGCCTAATACTCTACTCTTTGGATACTGCTGGTGTAATCACTTTTTAAGTACAATCCATACATGCTAAATAGGATTTCAATTAAGAGAGTAAGAAGGATATTCTACTAATTCAATACAATCTCTCTTTAATGAATCTATAATACTATAAGCCTTGTGAACAAGAGTATTGTCTTGCTGAAAATGAATATCTGCAAGTTGCATACTAGAGAAAATTATTTGACAAATGACAGGAAAAAGATGTTTTCGCAAGAGCCTAACATGCCTGGTTTTGTTGATATTTTAGGTAATGGGAACTAATAGACCTTTTCTCTTATCTCAAAAGCACTCTTATATCATAAGTAATATACCCTTATTCTTTTCCTTTGGGTGAATATACTTTGCAAGCCACTACTCTTTATCTTCTCTGAAGAGTCCACTGCTACCTTAGATCTGTAGATTTTCTATCACTCATTACTTCTGATAATTTTTTAAAAATCCACAGCTGTTTAATACTTATAAGCTGTAGCCTACTTCAATCTCTTAGCAATATATATAGCCTTGAGCTTTGGTCGTGATTTGACTAGCCATTTCTTGATATTGGGTTCTTGTTAGGCATATGGAAATCCGAGACATGTGCACAGACGCCATGGTAGGGTAACTGCGCACAGACCATCAATTTACTGGAGCCAACACCCCCCTGCGGCCCCGTTATGGGGCCCGCACGTCATTAGCGAGATTTCGAGAGTTGCGTCCCATAACTAAAATGTCACATCAATGAAGCCCACTTCATAACACCATATACGTCACGGCCGTCCGTCCGACCGCATGCTGTTCGCAGGTTATATGAGAGGGGACCTTTGGCGACATCTGGGAAGTGGAACGGAGGACCTCCGTCAAAGGCGCATTGAGATAGTAGGCTTCAACGATAGGCTTCCTAACCAGGGGCCGAAAGTGACGGGACGTTTTCGGCGAAATACTCCAAGAGGATATCCCAGTAGTGGAAGCTATTAGGGGTATGCCGAATCCACCCATACCCTTCTGAGATCAGCTGTAGGTTGGTTGGTCCTAGTAATAGGACCCCTCTACGGAGGCCGGCGGACCAAGGGGAAGCATGCTCAGAATGGAAGACCTAGATAAGTCAGAGACCCTTAAGACGCTAACACGTCGGGCTCAGACTTGCGATTGGCACTAGGTGAACCGGCATGAACTTGATCACTACATGACCGAAGAGACTACTGGAATGATAGTCAACCAGACTAGAGTAATATAATAGTCTAGGCGGACATCTAAGTTGAAGGCCGCTGTTTGGTATAACAAATAGCGCAGTCATCTAAACGGCGGAATACTATTCCGAGTCTGCGAAAAGGGTGTGATAAGTTTCAGGGTCAAACAGTGTTCGCACTGATAAGATTCTGGACGTCTGCGTATAAAAACCAGGGTGGTACTGCGGGGGCAAAGTAGTTAGAAGTAGTCCGCGAACACTCAGACGCGGGATATAAATATCGAAGTGCCTCCCGAGCTTTACAGACGTCATCAAGCAATGGAGAAGAGATCTTATCAATATAATATTGTTCTACACTTTAAATCTTTACCTTACCATACTTTATCGAGATGAGCCTTCCTCGACAGATTCTCCAATCAAAGATTTCTGGCCTACGTCTCTCAGTTATATACTTGAGTTTGGCGTCCGCCTAACAGTATATTGATAGTTCTCCTGTTACCAAGGCTCACTATATGAACTACGAGTTCACCTCAAACTCCACCCTCACCTCAGACTTCGATTACATTTTCGAAGCACCTCATTGTCCTATCTATATTCATTTCTTCGAAGAAATATTCCATATCGAGTTGTTCGAAATCGAAGAAGAATATACGCAAGAACCCTCGTGGTTCACAGTACCTTTCGGGATCCCAACAAGGGATCAATTTAATAGCATATATCGCACTTGGCATGGTTCGGACTTTGAGTGGAATTCGACCGAGTCGGAAGACTTCGTCGACTGGAGCACCCAGTGCTCTTTATTGATAGAAGAGAAAGAAAAGGAAAACCCAGGGACAGTCATCCGGGGGCCAGACATCCCCTCGGCCTGGGCCTAAGACACCTTTATATGTACTATAAGTATATCTTAAACCTCGACAAAAAGGAGATTCAGGTTTTGAGTCCAGAATCGGACCAACCAAACCCTTTTATACCTACACCTCCCGAGTCTCTCAAACGTTGGATACCTTACATACGATTCCTTAAACCTTTTAAAGGATATCAAGAGCTCTGATACGAAGTACCAGAAATCACACATCCAGGGCTATTAGAGCAATTAGCCTACCTGGAAAGTATCACAATGGCTGAGATACCTCAAGATCCGAGAAAGAGAATAACGGCGGGCGAACCAATGGATACCCGACCTGATACGGCGGAAAAAACTGATGATTCGGCCATATGGAGCCCCTCCCCGTCAACACCTGACAAGCCCGCATTCCGGAGGGGAATTATACCCTCTCACCGATCCACTAGTGCTGCAAGCACTCATCAGATATCAAGGGCCTCCACGCCTAAAGGAGGAGGAGACCACGCTGCAAACTTAGCCAGATTGGCTGCCGGTCTTGGTATAACCTTGGGACGAATCAGGCAAGACATAGACACCTCTCTCGACCAAGCTAACATTGCCTTCAAACATTTTAATGGAGCGACCCAGGACAATGCCTTAAAATTAATTAAGGTACAGCAGCAGATTGCAAAAGGACAAAATGTCCATGATAGCGAGATGGGGCTCCTGCTGATGCAACTGGCTGGAGTGGAAGTGGAGGTTAAGGGGATACAAGAAGAAATGCTGCGGGAAGTAGCACAAAAAATAGATGCCCAGGAGAGGCGTCAACAAGGACATGAAGAACTAACTAGGAGGTTACATGAAAGCCTCGGGCAAGAAAGCCAAGCGGCATTAGCGTGCGAGCAGACTCTGGAACAGATGGTCATCAGTCTGCGAGGGGAATTCGTCGAATTCCGCGCCTAAAGTGTCACGCGCGAAAGAGAAGTCAATCGTACTCTAGGACAAATGCGCACCGATCAGAACATGCGCCAAGCGGAGATTCGCAGGTCCCAAGACCAGCAACAACTGCAGAATATCGAGACAAACCAAACCCTCAGAGGGTTAATAGCGGCAATAAACAAAATACTAGCCGCGGTACCAAGTCCCGAAGCTGCCGGACCTGCACCCTTATCCGCGGTCCAAGAAACTGATGATGAGGAGTATTACGCTCCACCTACACGCAGGGACAAGGGCAAAGGCCGAGAAACCGCTGATGCATTCCCCTCTGGTGCGCAGAGAGGTAACCCAGGAGATCACAGTGACGATGACGATGAGAATGACGATGATGAAAGAGGAAGGAGGAGAGGAGGTCCTAGCTGAGGCAGGCAAGGACAAACACCAGAACCGTCTGGTATGGCAGAAATGCTTGCCAAGCGATGGCGCTGAATATTAAGCCACCATCCGCGCCACCCGCATTCTTTCAGGACAAACCTGCACAAGACATATATGTGTGGATTTTGCAATGTACCGACTACTACGAACGGAACCCGCGAATCTGGGACGACGCCCGCGAACAAGTCATCTGTGCACTCAGCCGTACAAGAGGAGATATAGTCCTTCCTTACACAATATGGTACCGGAAGGCTATGGATGGACTTCAAGGGGAAACCCAACAACCAGAGCTGGCAACATGGACTCGCTTTGAACATGATATGATCAAGCAATTCGCCCTGGTAGAAGCCTAAAGACTAGCTCTTTGAGCGATGAAACTAGTCACGTACGACGGCAGTAGTGAACGCTACCTAATAGTCATGCACAAGCATAACATTCGTGCACGCATGACCGGGAAGTCCTGGAGAGAGGTAGGCGAAGACAAACTTCCTGAACAAATTGTCCGCAGGTTATTGGCCCTGCAATATACGACGGACCAGGAATGGGAAGAGGCAATAAGGCTAAGTGGGCGGTCAGAAGAAGGACTGCTAGCCAGAAAAAAAAGTTGGACATGACCAAGGGTCCAAACCAAAAATAGTCCAAGAGGTCAAAAGAGAAGACCGAAGGGACTCTAAACCAAAGCGACAAAGGGATACTAAACCTTATGTCAAAGGAGGTGGAGTCCCACCACGAAAACGGAAACGGGATGATGAACCGGAGAAGCCCAGGAAAAGGTTGCGAGGCGCTACAAAGAACACGCATACATACTTCGCCTAGGCCCATACCGGTATCCCGCAGAGTGTGATAGACACGCGGAGGAAAGAAGGAGATTGCACGCGTTGTGGGAAGTAAAACCACACCTATCAGACGTGTTGGAGAGACGCCCATATATCGGCGGCAACGGTTAGCTCAAGACCAATAAAAATGGGAATTCGACGAGCAAGATCGGCTATTGGAAAGCCCAAATTAGCTCGCAAAGTCGGATCTATTCAACACCCAGCTCGAGTGAATAAAATCTGTGAACTGGCAGACGACGAGGAACTAACCTAGGTCAGTTCACTGGCACCAACGGCGACGGCGTTTGGGTATTCAGTGTTCAAAGGGAGCTGGAATAGAAATGGGAACCCCCTTCGGCTGGGGTGTATTGGGTACCCACCACGACGGGGATCGGGTAGTCTGTGTGCAACTTCGGGAAATGAAACTCAAAATGATCAAAGTGGCGTGAAGCAAGTCTCTCCTTTCAGGATCAACGCAAGTAGGCTCTAAGTGAAGGGACCCTACGAGGGACTTACGAGCTCGAACACAAGAATCAATATATGGAGAGTCATGACCGAAAGAGAGGATAGTTAACATGCCCACACGGCCCGGGAACCAACAGTACGAAGTTCCTCGAGTCACCTGGTGGTTGCCTGCTACCCATGTGCAAGCAAGTTACTATACCGAAGAAGTTGGGACATAGCAATGCAAGATCTACCTGATAACAATACACGACAGGAGGACAACCGACGTGGGCCGTTCCACCTACCACATGAGTCTGAGTCGTATTATACGTATGTACTATCTTGCCTTCTAGCCAGAGTGTGGGATAGGGAGGTACCGCTTTGGTGCGCAAGGCCCCTCTGAGCGAGCTAGGCGGATAACCGAAACCCTAAGGGAAAGGATTCGGTAAAAGCGGGAACCCCACACCAGGGGAGTAAAATGGCTAATAACCGCTCGAAAATCTGCTATGAGCCTAGGTCTGGCGTGTCGGGAGAAGGCATCCAGCCTGTGAACTGGTCGTGGGTGATAGCGTAACGGTGAAACGCCGCTTTAGTATGTAGACCCAGATTGTTAGAGCTGAAGAGTTACTAGTTTGTCTGAGGAGACCTCAATGGTTGAAACTACGCGGGCGTAGTAACAAACATCTTGTTACCTACACCCAATACCAACGATGCCTAAACGAAAGAACCAAGAAAGTCTTATCCGCGCCAAGTGCGTGGAACTAGACGCTCCAAAACCAAACCGATACAACTGTCCGGAGGGGATCCGTTACCTCCTTATACACGCTAAGCGATACAAAATTACAGTCCTATTAGACTCGGGATCCAATGTGTTCCTTATCAATAAGGACTTAGTTGAAGACATTCGTGTTCCCTCTGTAGAACGCGACAATGCGGTTGATATCTTAGGCTTTGACGGATCGTCCGCTGCCTCTGAAGGAAATTGTTACACACTTCTAATAAAATTGGAAATAGGAAAAAACCGACACATCTCTGGGGTGTCGTGTGAAGTGGCTAAAGCAGGTCACTACGGAATGATAATTCCTTCTGGTTGGTGGCATCGTGAACACCCAGTGTCTCACATAGATGATGCAGAAAATTGGACCTTCTCCGCAAAATGTTGCAAAAACTGTGTGGAAGAACATGAAGGAATAGCAGATATGTTCGAGTATGATGAATCAGTCGCTTGGGATCCTAATGCCTCCCACATCGGAAGAATAGGAGCCACCAAAAATACGATGGAACTCGAATCATTACCGAAAGAATACTGGAAATACAAACCTTTGTTTGAAGCCCAGACGGCAGAAAAGTTAGCTCCTAGACGAACATTCGATCACGAAATTAAGTTGATTCCCGGATCAACCCCCCCGTGGGGGCCGATATATCCACTGTCCGAAAAACAGCTGAACGCTTTACGAGAATACTGGGAAACGATGATCAAACAAGTGAAAATCACAAGGAGCCAATCGCCAGCGGGCGCACCCATAGTATTCGTACCTAAACCAGATGGTAGACTACGCCTAGTTGTGGATTATCGAAATCTAAATAAGATTACAATCCTCAACAAACATCCCCTTCCACTAATGTCCGAACTTAGAGATAGAGTAGCCGGTGCAAAGATCTTCACCAAGCTAGACCTTAAGGACAGTTACCACCTGATTAGGATCAAGGATGGGGATGAATGGAAGACAGCCTTCCGTATGAGATACGGACACTTCGAATATAAGGTTATGCCTTTTGAATTGGTCAACGCTCCGGTAACCTTCCAAGATATGATGAACCAAGTTCTATGTAATGTTCTGCCATTGGATCCTCTGAATGGGGAATGACAGGTCGTTATCCGTATGTCATCGTGTGTCGTATAGTGCGTAGGATCCTCTTTGTTGTAATAGTCGCCTTCTTGGTTTGATCGTATCGGCAAATCTCTCAGTGTGTAATAGAGTAGGATAGTCTCGGGCCCGAAGGCCCATCCCCTTAAGCGTAGCAGAGTTACTTAAGTGATTGCGTGAAGAGCTAAGTACACTGTCCCATCGTCCCCCTTATATAGCCTTCCTCTTCACGCCCCGTGACTCATCCCTTTCGTCACGGGAAGTAGTCATATGACCAAATGGTCATATGACCGAAACCCATGACCTTCAAGTAAGGTCAGGTGCGAAAACCACATGACCTCTAAATAGGTCATGTGCGTAAGATACATATCTTCCTGCACAGCCCCCTTAGTCTTGTGCGCTGCCCCCATGACCTCTCAATAGGTCACGTGCGTGAAAGTAAATCTATCGCAATATAACAAACATATAATAAGGAAACCCTATGACTCATAACCGTGAGTCATAGTGCGAAACCAATCTGCCTTACCGTCTGCCTTGCTAAGTCAGTTCTGGAATCGTGACATTCTACAAGAATACTTGGACGTCGGAGTCGTGTGTTACCTTGATGATATTCTCATCTACTCAAAGGATGAAAAGGAACACATCGAAGCTGTTAAGAAAGTTTTAGAAAGTGTATCAGACTTTCAATTACCGTTATCGCTAAAAAAATCGACTTTCCATGCCACGGAGGTAGAATTCCTCGGCTACATGGTGGCGGTCGATGGGGTGTCTATGAGTACCAGAAAGGTGGAATCCATAATGGTCTGCAAAGCGCCTAAGTCGGTTAGAGAAGTACAAGTCTTTATGGGGTTTGCTAACTTCTACCGACGGTTCATAAAAAACTTCTCGGCTATTTGCAAGCCAATAACCGATACATTACAAGGAAATCCTGTGAATTTTGAATGGGGGGTGGAACAGGACACGGCTTTCGAAGAACTAAAGCACCGATTCACCACAGCCCCCATACTTCACCACGTTTTCTCAGAAAGAGAAACGGTGGTAGAAACAGACGCTAGCGATTTTGCATTCGGCTGCGTTCTTTCTCAATACTTTGAGAAAAGATTACATCCAGTAGCTTTCCATTCCAGAAAATTAAACTCAGCGGAGGGTAACTACGAGACTCATGATAAAGAACTTCTTGCAATCCTGGAAGCTTTTAAAGAATGGACACGCTACTTTATCGGAACGAAGAAACTGATCACAGTCTTTACCGACCATCAGAACCTACAATACTTCCGCACCCCAAAAGTCTGGAGTGGCCGTCAAATTCGATGGGCTCAGAAGTTGGTAGAATACAACTTTCACATTGTATACCGACTAGGCACAAAGGGCGGAAAGCCTGATGCATTAAGCAGACGACCGGAGTACCGTCCTGAGGAGGGAGCTACGCATCACGAACAGAAAACTTTGGAAGAAGAAAGTTTCTTGGTGTCGCTAGTAGTGAGGGTAGGCGATAAAGGAGAAGACTGGAATGGAGATAAGGATTTGGATTTGGAACCTCGAAGAGGTGGAAAGGAACCCGTAATTAGAGTCAAGAGATTGAGCAAAAAGGCATACTTGCCAACAAAGGGCTCAAGAATGGCGGCAGGACATGACTTGTACACCATAGAAGATGAAATTATCCCGAAATATGGACAAGCATTAATAAGGACGGGTATAGTTGTGGGGCTACCCGAAGGAACTTACGGAAGAGTTGCCCCAAGAAGTGGATTAGCGGTCCGAAGCGGAATCTCTACCGGCGCAGGAGTAATCGATGCTGATTATACCGGCGAACTCAAAGTCATACTTTTCAACCATAAGGATGTGGACTGCCAAATAAGAATGGGCGATCGCATAGCTCAACTAGTGGTAGAAAAGGTCAACACCTCAGACATGATGGAAGTCGACGACTTAGAGGAAACGGAACGAGGAACTACGGGATTCGGAAGCACCGATATAGCGACAAGATCCTTGATCGTCAAAGAACAGGAACCTAGTATCAGCTACCTACAGGAATCAGCTAAAGACGATGAACATTGGTACGACATTTCAGAAGTACCCGAAAAAGTTCTAATGTCAAATGCTATTATCCTGCAGAAAGATATGAAGCAGTTCAATCCTGAATTCTGGAACGAAATACAGGCAGCTATCGAGATGGATACAGCGTGGAGGCAAAGGAGGGAAGAACTCATCAGATTACCAGATGAAGGAAAAGATTTCCCTCAACGACTGGTCCTCAACCGACTATCTACTATACTATAAGCAAAGATTATTTGTACCAAATAATCAGGCACTATATACTAAGATAGCAGAAGGATGTCACGATGCAAAGGTTGCAGGACATTTCGGACAAGAAAAGACTTGGGAAATAATTATGAGAGACTTTTACTGGAAAGGGCTTGTGGCATGGGTCAACGATTATGTACGATCCTGTGATGAATGCCAACATAATAAGTCACCTAGACATGCCAAGTACGGGTTACTGCAACCATTGCAAATACCCTACGCAGCATGGGCATCTATCGCGGTGGACTTCATCACTCAACTACCAGAGTCACAAGGGTGTACTCAAATAATGGTAGTAGTTGATCGGTTTACAATGATGGTACATTTCAGCGGGCTACAAACGACAGCTACAGCCCAGGATGTCGCAAATGCGTTCCTAAAGGAAGTATGGAGGCTGCACGGCCTGCCAACCGATATCGTCTCGGACATGGATTCAAAGTACGCGGGAGAATTTTGAGAATCCCTTTGCAAAGCACTGGAAATTAAGCGAAGAATGTCAACGGCATACCACCCTCAGACTGACGGACAAACCGAACGTACCAACCAAGTGCTGGAAGGTTACCTTAGAGGTTTTGTCAACTACGATCCGGACGACTGGTATCAGCTACTACCGCTAGCTGAACATGCCTATAACAACTCCGCGACCAATTCTCGCGGGATGTCGCCATTCTATGCGAATTACGGATTCCATCCATAGACAGAGTGGATGAAGGAGCGCGAAGCTCAAAATCCAGGAGCGACCCTATACGCAAACTGGATTAAGACGATACATGAACAAGCAAGAGGGTCCCTAGAAAGGACACGGGAAGGAATGTCAAAGTATTATGACCGGAAAGCTCGACAACAGCCAGACTTCAATATCGGGGACAAAGTAATGTTAAACGCTAAAAACATTGGCACCCGACGGAAATCAAAGAAGCTAAGTCCAAAGCTGTATGGTCCTTTCCAAATCATGGAAAAATGCGGATCAAGAGCATTCAAACTCAACATATCTGATCAATGGAACATGCATCCCGCATTCCATGTTGCACTGTTGGAACCCTACTGTGAGTCAGTTCATGACAATCGCCAACAACCCCCTAGAGAACTGGAAGATATTGATGGCGATCTGAAATGGGAGGTTGAAAAAATCGCAAGAAGCGAGATTTGTTCTTACAGAAAACGAGTATGTGGCCACTATCAAGAGAAGTGGGAACTGTGGTACTTCTTTAAATGGCAAGGGTGTTCAGAAGATGAGAATACACGGGAGCCCGCCACCGCTATGGAAAATGCGGAAGAAGTTGTGGAGAATTTTCATAATGAAAATCCGGAGATGCCGGGAAGGGCAGAAGTCAGATAGTGAGGAAAAGGTTTTCCTACCGTGGCCAAGTAAACATGGAAGGTTTTTTACCCTGACCACACTGAGTCTTAAAATGTATATCGAAGAAATTATAAAATGGTTATAAAGGCATTGGAGGCGAAACCTGGTAGGAGGGAGCTCATGTTAGGCATATGGAAATCCGAGACATGTGCACAGACCCACGGTAGGGTAACTGCGCACAGACCCTCAATTTACCGGAGTGCCAACACCCCCCTCCGGCCCCCTTATGGGGCCCGCACGTCATTAGCGAGATTTCGAGAGTTGCGTCCCATAACTAAAATGTCACATCAATGAAGCCCACTTCATAACACCATATACGTCGCCGCCGTCCGTCCGACCGCATGCTGTTCGCAGGATATATGAGAGGGGACCTTTGGCGACATCTGGGAAGTGGAACGGAGGAAATCCGTCGGAGGCGCATTGAGATAGTAGGCTTCGAAGTTAGGCTTCCTAACTATGGGCCGAAAGTGACGGGACGTTTTCGGCGAAATACTCCAAGAGGATATCCCAGTAGCGGAAGCTATTAGGGGTATACCGAATCCACCCATACCCTTCTGAGATCAGCTGTAGGTTGGTTGGTCCTAGTAATAGGACCCCTCTACGGAGGCCGGCGGACCAAGGGGAAGCACGCTCAGAAAGGAAGACCTAGATAAGTCGGAGACCCTTAAGACGCTGACACGTCGGGCTCGGACTTGCGATTGGCACTAGGTGATCCGGCATGAACCTGATCACTTCATGACCGAAGAGACGACTGGACGATAGTCAACAAGACTAAAGTCATATAAAAGTCTATGCGGACATCTAAGTTGGAGGCGGCTGTTTGGTATAACAAATAGCGCAGTCATCTCAACGGAGGAATACTATTCCGAGTCCGCGAAAGGGTGTGATAAGTTTCAGGGTCAAACGGTGTTCGCACTTATAAGATTCTGGACGTTTGCGTATTAAAACCAGAGTGGTACTTCGGAGGCATAGTAGTTAGAAGTAGTCCGCGAACACTCAGACGCGGGATATAAATATCGAAGTGCCTCCCGAGCTTTACAGACATCATCAAGCAACGGAGAAGAGATCTTATCAATATAATATTGTTCTACACTTTAAATCTTTACCTTACCTTACTTTATCGAGACGTGCCTTCCTCGATAGATTCTCCAATCACAGATTTCGGGCCTACGTCCCTTAGTTATATACTTGAGTTTGGCGTCCGCCTAACAGCAGACCCCCAGACAGGTTCTCACAGATACCCAGGGCTAACGGCCCCATGGGCATCAACAAAGCCCTGCTCGCCCATTTCTTTCCTGAAAAACCGTCCTCACACCCTCTGGCCATTCTAAGGGAGTACAGAGATGTTCCACCGCTGTTGGCGGAGGAGATTGCAGCTGCCCTCAGGAACTCCTCCTCATCCTCTGCCCCTGGCCCAGACCAGATCCCCTACTCTGTCTGGAAGAAGGTCCACTCTGTAAACCCCAACATCCTGACTTCTATCCTTGGCCCCCACGTTCGGTATGGATACCACCCTCCCTCCCTGAAGATAGCCAACGGAATCGCGCTTGACAAGTCAGGAATGCCCTCCTATGATACACTAGACTCATTTCGCATCATCATTCTATTAGAGACGGTCTCCAAGATCCTCGAGAGGGTCATGGCGGCCCACCTCTCTGCCCTCACCCACTTCTTGAGCCTCCTGTCCTCCCACCATACTGGCTCCCTCCCCGGCCTAAGTACCTACGACGTGGCGGCGACCCTCTCTTATGAGGTTCAGGTCTTTATGCGCCCCAAACTCAAAGTCTCAACGCTCTTCCTCAATATAAAGGGTGGTTTCGACAATGTCTCCGCTCTCCTACTTTGTGACAGGCTTGCCACTAAGGCAGTCAACCCGTACATGGTCTCGTAGATTAGGCCCTTCCTCCACGGCCACTCCTGCCACCTGGTCTTCCAGGGGGCTCCCCAAGTCTTCTCCCTAGTCTCGGTCGGCACGCCCCACGGCTCCCCGATCTCCCCCCTTCTCTTCATCATATACGTTTCTACCCTCCACTTCTCGATCCCCCGGGGTCTCATCCTCTCCTATGTGGATGACTTTGCGGTCACGGTCGCCTCCGGCTGATACCGCCGGAATGTCCAACGGCTGCAAGGGATAACCTCTGTACTCCAAGTAATGGCTGGCAGGCTCGGCCCGTCCTTCTTGGTCCCGAAGACAAAGCTCATACACTGGGCGACCCCTGCGTAAAAGGTCCCTCCCCCCGCCATCCTGGTCCTCCTGGATGGGCACCTCTTTCATCCCTCCAAATTGATATGATGGCTTGGGTACTGGTTCAAGCCCACGACCACTTCGTGCACCAAAGGCACCACCTCACACTTCTCCAGGCGACTCGCCCTGGCCCAGGGGGCCTTCGCGACGATTAAAAGACTATCCAGGCCCAGTACAGGCCTCCCCACCTTTCTCCGCCATTGTCTGGCGTCCTCCCTCATCTCTCCGACTCTCCTCTATGAGGTGGACCTCTTCTCCCCGATTCTTACCCTCCTAGACAGGATGTCCGTTTTTTGGAGGTCTGTCCAGAGGTGGGTGACGAACTGTTTCTCGTCAACCCTGGTGGACATCCTGGCATGCGATTGTCGGTTCTCCCCCCCTCCCGCTCCTGGTCCTCCACCGTCAGAAACTGGCCGCTGTCCAACTGGTGTGCCTTCCCCCCAAGGCAAACCTGGCGATGGCCAGACTGCACTCATCCTATCCCACCTCTTCCCCCTTTCGGGCACCTGAAGACCACCGCCATTTCACTACAGGCCTGTCGTCTGTTTACGCCCCACTCCTTTGGAAGACAGCCACCCCCCGCCCTCCTATACGCAGGCACCTCCTGCTAGACGCAATTGCTCCCCGCACCCTTTAGTTCATCGACACCTCAGCCCCTATCCCTGTGGCCTCGCCGGACCTTCTCCCCCCCGAACTGCTTCCCCTGTGCGAGGTGATCCCGTCCTACCAGTCGATCAAGCTCCGACTGAGAAACGCACTCCCCAGGGACTGGGCCTCCCTATTCCCCCCCCCTCCCTACTATCCGTTCACTGTGTCCCTCAAACCCCACCCCATTATGGGTTTCGAGAGATTTATCATGGGTAGGCTCCACCAAATGCGTTCGTGCAAGAGCTACCTCGCTGCCCACCCCTCCTGGTTCACTGACGACCTCTCCCCCCTCTGCCCTTACTGTGAGGAGGATGAGGAAGACTTCAGTCATGCAATTCTAGACTGCAAGTCTCACAAGGAGCCCCGTGAGCACCACCTCCGGGGGCTCACAGACGTTGGCAGAAACAGCCCACTATGGACCAATACAGACTCCCTCCACTCCTTGGCGAAGTACCTCGACGTGACTGCCACAGTCTTCCCCCCTGGCATGCCGCCTGCAGACTGGGACCCCCCCTCAAAGACCTCTCCCCACGACACCAGTCTTCCGATTCACGGCTTCAGGCCCTGAGTTGCAACACCCACCTCACGATCTGACCCACCCATCGGTTACCCCTTTCTGGATCTCCGCTTGGCTCTATTCTTTCATCATGATTTTTGTATTTGCTTGTTTTAGTTCCTTAAGGATTTAGTGTCGGCTATCAGACACTTTTAGGAGGGTTTTACATCGTGGTCTGAGTTTTTTCCTTTGTGCTTGCGTGTTTGAGATTGAGGTTTTGTTTATGCCATAGCTAGCACTGCATGCAAGTTCTTGTACCGTAAACAATGAATACATGATGATAAAAAATAAAAATAAAAAAATAAAAATAAAAAAAATAAAAAAAAGACCAAGTAGATAGGTCACGCTCCGCTTCCGATATTTCCCCCACCCTACATTCCTACCTCGTTCTCAACACTATCAGCGTCCGGTATACTCTTACGTACTTGCTATTCTAAAGACTTCCAGGCCGAGGCCTCCCTATCATGACAGCAATGGCCTCTATTCCACTTCCTCCCTCCGAACACTCCTCTGTGTCAGGAGTCCACCCTCACGTCCTTCTCCTCTTGGAACTCCTAGAGAGGTCCTCAATGGACGCGGGGATATCCACCCAACCTTTCCCCCCTATCAGTTCTACTGAGCTTGACGACCTCTCCCTCGAGGAGGCTGTCATCCTCCCCCTCTTCTGCACCTCCCTTCTGGCCTCAAGGTCCATCTCCACTCTAATTGACCAGCTGGCGCTCAAAATCGCTCACCTTTCAGGACAAGTCAACTAACTCTACTCCCATCATGACAAGCCTTAATGCCCTCCTACTCCCCCCACCCAGAATGACACCACAGTAGCGTCGCTCTCCGCCCTCCAGCTGTCAGTTAGGGACCTAGTGTCCCCACTGACCACCCCCATCCCCCAACCAGTACCCCACCAACCGCCTCCACTCCAACACCCCACGCCTGCACTATCTGGCACCAACACAGCTCAGGCAGCTCGTTCCCGAAAGGGTAAAGAGTGGGCTACATCCCCCTCCACTGCAGCTCTTGCCGATGAGCTGACCCCTCTCTATGTGAGTGGTGGCGACACAGACATCTCCTGCTATAGCACAAAAGACCAGAAATGGTACGGCGACCCGGCCACTTATGCGGCAAAATTCCCTCGCTCCTGAGAGGCTCCGACCTACAGGGAAGGAAAGTACCCTCCCCCTCTCAAAATTCCACCCTGTCCCTCGTCCGTCGGCTCAGTCCGGTGCCTCCTCCTATGCTCAGGCCGTTTCCACTAGACAGAAGAAGAAAGGGAGAGCGAACAAAGCAAAGAATGCTCCCTTGAGTGCCCAGGTAGCGCCAGAGTCCGCTCCTTTAGCCCCCTCAAAAGGTCCCCGGAGCCTGCCAGCCGCTGAGAGATGTTTCTTTGCCCCAAGGTCCTCCCCGTTCCCTCATTCTCAGTCTGATCGTCTAGCTGCCTCTTTCCCAGACATCACTGCCTCTGTCCTTCAAGAAGCAGGCTGAACCCTACCTCTGTCCTTCTCTGCTCGGGTCAACAATAGGGGAGCAGTCACCCTCCTTGCCCTCTCTCCATTTGTCCCCTCTACCTCATACACCCCCTACTATGATGCGCTCATGGCCAAGCTGAAGCAGTCCTTTCCAACAGGAAATGCTCCGGAGCTCCCAGTCTGCCCTGCTCCTCATGAAGTCCAGCACATAATACACTCCCTCCCAGTCGCATACCTCCCAGAGAACGACGACGACCTCCTATATTCCCTCGGTAACACCATCTTGAACGTCAAGAATGTCCAGGTCCTCTCCGCTCACTACCTGAATCCTGATCATGGCTCCAGAATCCTCAAAAAGGCCACCTCCATGGTAGTGACAGTTGCGCCTGAAAATAAGGCTACTATGTTGGGTAATGCTTACCTTTTCTCCTCTCGATGCAAGATCAAGAGAGCATACTCGGCTAACAGCCTCACTCAATGCCGCAATTGCTGGGAATATGGACACCATTCAGCTAGATGCAAGATTGACCACCCAGTCTGTCCAATTTGAGCCCTCTCCCACAGAAAGCAGGCACACAGATGCCAGAACCCCACCTGCCCTAGGGGTGGAAACCTCAAAGCAGTGGTCGACTGCTGCCCAACCTCCTCCCCAATGTATGCGGTCTGCAAAGGCCAGCACCTGGCTTTCGCTAGAGAATGCCCATCGCAACCTCCTGCCCCTCTTCTCTACTGGGAGTCCTCTGCTCCACCAAATGAGGAAGCGATGGACACGATAAATGACCCCAGTAAGGGCTCTTCAACTGGTGCACAACCTGTACTACCCCCCTTCGATCCTCAAATACCCTGCCCTAGGCGTGGCGATGCCTCTCCAACATGTCCCCCCATCCCAGCCCTGAAACCCTAAGGTGGTGCCCTGCCGAATCCCGCGTGGCAGGAATCTCCCACTCCTTTCCCCTAGCCTGAGATGCCAGAGGGCATGTAATGCCTGGTCACACCTCTCCTGTGAGTTCCGTGCTGGCGGCAGACTCCCATAACCCAATATCCGTTCTACAACACAACTACTTGGGAAGCTGGGATGTGTTTCNTGCTGGCGGCAGACTCCCATAACCCAATATCCGTTCTACAACACAACTACTTGGGAAGCTGGGATGTGTTTCTTTTCCTTTTTAATTCCTTTTCTCTCTTGGATTTTTCCCCTACCCTCGTTGCCCCTCAGGCCCCCCCCCTACATAGAAACAGACCTCTGTCGTTTGCCGGCTTCAAAGCCTTTTTGCCCTCCTGCCCTAATGGTGGCAAGCCAAATGTGGCCTGCTACCTCTACCTCTCCTCCACTCAGCAGCATTCAGTTCTCCTGGTCTTTTCTCAGGCTAGGGACTGGATGGCGTTGGACTTTCACTCTTCTGTTGGTTTCTTTGATTCCTTTGTTACCAAGTTTCGGATTGTGAACCTCTACAGCACGGGGCACGGATCCCCCTTCCGTCGAACCATCCCACTAGCAGTTGCCTTCCCCCATACCACCACGCCAACGCTGGTCGTTGGAGATTTTAACATCCACCACCCTTCAGCGGACCCTGGTCACCTCTTTTCGATCTCAGACCTCGTTGCCTCCACTCTGTTCTTTGAGAGGGCTGCCGAAGCAGGCTTCTGCCTTTTGTACACCCCTAGTACCCTCACCTACTTCCCCTTCAATCCCGCTTTATGCCCTTCGGTAATAGACCTAGCCTTTGTCAATGCCTCACTGACCCTCAGCTTCCGATCATGGGACACGCCCCTCTTCCCAACAGGATCCAACCACGTCCCGATCCTCATAATCCTGTCGGAGCCCCTGGCTTACCCACCCCCTCTCGCCCCCACATGGACGAAGACTGACTGGCTTTCTCTTGAGGAAGAGGTCAGGGCCATGAGTGTTGACCCCCCTCTCCCTCTCCCAACACCCCACACATTCTCCACCTGGTTTGACACGGCCCTAGGCAGACTGAGGGCTGTGCTGAGACTCCACACCCCAGATAAGAGACCCTCCAGCAGGTCCAAACCATGGTGGACCCCCAACCTTGCGGCACAGAGATCGGCCTTCCACTTAAGGGTTCGGGTGGCATGATAGGACCCCCTCTCCTTATCGAAGCAACAGTGTAAAGAAGCGTGGCTTCTATACTTCAAGGCCAAAAAAAAGGCCAAGACTGAATACTGGAATAATTTCCTGAAAACAGCTACCCCACACACACTCTGGACCGCGAAGCGCTATGCCTTCAGCAGACCCCCAGATAGGTTCCCACAGATACCCAGGGCTAACAGCCCCGTGGATATAAACAAAGCCCTTCTTCTACATTTCTTCCCTGAGAAGCAGTCCTCAAGTCCACCAGCCATTCTGCGAGAGTTCACAGATGTTTCACCGCTGTCTGCAGAGGAAATAACAGTGGCCCTCCACAATTCCTCCTCATCCTCTGCCCCCGGCCCAGACCAGATTCCGGACTCTGTTTGGAAGAGAGTACACTCTGTGAACCCCAAAATCCTGATGTCCATCCTGAGCCCCTATCTCTTGTACGGATACCATCCTCCTTCCCTGAAGAAAGCCAGTGGCATTGTGTTGGATAAACCGCGGAACCCCTCCTACGACACCCGAGCCTCGTTCCGCATCATTGTACTCCTGGAAACTGTCTCTAAGATTCTTGAGAGGATCATGGCAACCCATCTTTCCGCACTCGCCCACTTCCTGGGCCTCCTGTCCCCCCATCAAACTGGATCTCTACTGGGTCTGAGTACGTTCGATGCAGCGGCAACCCTCTTCCATGAGGTTCAGCTTTTTATGCACCCTAAGTTCAACATCTCGACCCACTTCCTCGACATCAAGGGTGGTTTCGACAATGTCGTGGCCCTCTTACATTGCGACAGGCTTACCACTAAAGAAGTCAACCCATATATGGTCTCGTGTATAAGGTCCTTCTTCCACCGATGCTCCTGCCACCTGGTCTTCCAGGGGGCCCCCCAAATCTTCTCCCCAGTCTCGGTTGACACTCCTCCGCGCTCTCTGATCTCCCCACTCCTTTTCGTTATCTATGTCTCATCCCTTTACTTCTCAGTCCCTCGGGGCCTCATCCTCTCCAACGTGGACGACTTCACTATCACTGTCGCCTCCGGTTCATATCAGAGGAATGTCTGGAGATTACAAGGTGTCACCAGTATTCTTAAGGTGAAGGCTGGCAGGCTGGGGGTGGCCTTCTCGATCCCGAAGACAGAACTCATGCACTGGGTGACCCCAGCGTAGGAATGTCCAGAGATTACAAGGTGTCACCAGTATTCTTAAGGTGAAGGCTGGCAGGCTGGGGGTGGCCTTCTCGATCCCGAAGGCAGAACCCGTGCACTGGGTGACCCCAGCGCAGAAAGTCCCCCCTCCCATGATCGTAGTCTCGATAGATGCTCACCTCTTTCGTCCCTCCAAGCTGATACGCTGGCTTGGATACTAGTTCGCGCCCTCAAGCACCTCTTGCACTAAAGTTACCACCTCACATTTCACAAGAAGACTCGGCCTGGCCCAAGGAATCTTTGCAACAATCAAGAGACTCACTAGGCCCAGCAAGGGTCTCCTGCCCTTCCTCTGCCATCATCTGACATCGTCCTTCATCTCCCCCATCTGCCTCTGTGGGGCGGACCTCTTCTCACCAAGCCTCAACCTTCTGGACTGAATGTCCGTTTTTTGGAGAATAGTCTAGCGGTGGGTGACAAACTGCTTCATTTCAACCATAGTTGTCATCCTGGCATGCGAATCGGCTCTTCCCCTCCTCCCACTATTGGTCCTCCACCGACAACGACTAGCCACTGTCCGACTTATATACCTCCCCCCTAAGACCAACCTGGCGACCGCGAGGCTTCACCCATCCTTTCCCACGTCCTCCCCCTCCCGGGTCCTGGAAGACTACTGTAACTTCACCAGAGGCCTGACGTCCGTCTACACCCCACTCCTTTGGAAAGTCCCACCCCCCTGCCTTTCGATAAGAAAGCACCTTCCGCTAGACGCGATTGCTCACCGCACTCTTCCATTCATGGACACCTCAGGCCCCAATCCAGTGGCCTCACCCGACCTTATTCCTCCTGACTAACTCCCCCTGAAGGAGGAGATTCCGTCCTACTAGTCAATCAAGGTACAAGTGAGAGTTGCACTCACCAAGGACTGGGCCACCCAGTTCCCCCCCCCACCCTATTACCAATATGCCGCAACCCTCTCGCCACACCCGTTCATGGGCCTGGAAAGGTTTATCGCAGGCAGGATCCACCAGATGCACTCAGGCCAGAGCTACCTCGCTGCCCACCCCTCCTGGTTCACTGACAACCCCTCCCCCCTCTGCTCCTATTGCGAGGAGGATGAGGAGGATTTTGCTCATACTATCCTGTACTGCGGGTCTCACAAAGAGCCTGGTGAGCACCACCTCTACAGGCTCATGGACATTGGCAGGGACAGCCCAATATGGACCGACATACACGCCCTCCACTCCCTGGCGAGGTAGGTCCCTCAAGGTAACCACTACAGGCTTTCCCCCCGGCATGCTGCCTGCGTGCTGGGACCCCCCATTCAAGCCCTCTCCCCGATACGCGGAGCTCCCGATCCATGGTTTCAGGCCCTGAGGTGTGATGCCCACTACTTGCTTTGATCTGCCCGAAAAGAGTTTTTCTTCTTTGTTGGGGTTGGTTATATTTTTTGTTATGAGTTTTGTATTTTCTTGCTTTAGTTCCTTGGGATTTCGTGTCAGCTATCAGACGCTACTAGGAGGATTTTATATTTTGGTACGAGTTTCTCCTTTGTGCTTGTAGTTTTTGAGATTAAAGTTTTGTTTATGCCATAGCTAGTGCTGTATAGAAGTTCTTGTACCATAAACAATGAATACATGTTGATAAAAAAAGAAAAAAAAGAGAAAAAAAACCAAGTAGATAGGTGAAGACTTACCCTGGCCCAAGGGGCCTTTGCAACGATTCAGAGACTCTCCAGGCCTAGCAAGGGCCTCCCCCCCTTTCTCTGCCACCATCTGGCATCCTCCCTCATCTCCCCAGTCCTCTGCTACGGAGCTGACCTCTTCTCACGAAGCCTCACACTCCTGGACTGAATGTCTGTATTTTGAAAGACCGTCCAGAGATGGGTGACAAACTGCTTTTCTTCTACCCCAGTTGGCATCCTGGCTTGCAAATCAGTTTCTCCCCCCCCTCCTACCGTTAATCCTCCACTGCCAGAGACTGGCCAGTATCCGTCTTCTGTGCCTCCCTCTAGAGGCCAACCCGGGAACTGCGAGACTTCATCCTACCTTTCCTACGTCCTCCCCCTCTGGGCCTTGGAGGACCACCGACACTTCACCAGGGGGCCTTACGTCAGTCTATGCCCCTCTCCTTAGGAAAGCCCACCCCTCCAGCCCCCCTATAAGGAAACAACTACCATTAGACGTGATAGCGGACTGCACCCTACCCTTCATCGACACTTCAGGCCCCGTTCCAGTAGCCTTGCCCTGCCTCCTCCCGCCTGACCAGCTCCCTATGAAGGAGGGGGTCCCATCCTATCGGTCAATCAAGGCGCATGTGAAAGCTGCCCTCGCCAAGGATTGAGCTGCCCAGTTCCCCCACCCAACCAGTTACTAGTATGCCCCGACCCTCTTGCCTCACCCATTCATGGGCCTGGAGAGGTTTATCGCAGGCAGGATCCACCAAATGTGCTCGGGTAAGAGCTATCTCACTGCTAACCCCACCTGGTTCACAGATAACCCCTTGCCCCTCTGCCCCCACTGTGAGGAGGATGAGGAGGACTTCGATTATGCCACCCTGTACTGTGAGTCCCGCAAGGAACCTTGTGAGTGCCACCTCCGGGGGCTCACGAGCGTTAGAAGAGACAGCTCACTATAGACCTATAAAAATGCCCTCCACTCTCTGACACGGTACCTCAACGTTACTGCCACAGGCTTTCCCCTTGGCATGCCGCCTGCATGCTGGGACCTTCCGTCTGAGCTCTCTCCCCACTGCATGGAGCTCCAGATCTATGGTTTCAGGCCCTGAATCGCCTCTCCTGCCTTTAGTCTTACTCCAGCCGAGGAATAGTTTTCTTTTTTTGGTTGGTTTTATTTTTTGTTATGATTTTCGTACTTGCTTGTTTTAGTTCCTTGGGATTTTGTGTCAGCTATCGGACACTATTAGGAGGATTCTACTATTTGGTGCGATTTATTTCCTTTGTGCTTGTGGGTTTTGAGATTAAGGTTTTGTTTATGCCATAGCTAGCGCTACATACAAGTTCTTGTACTGTAATCAATTAATACATGATAATAAATAAAAAATTAAAAATTAAAAAATAAATAAAAAAGACCAAGTAGATAGGCCATCCTCCGTCTCCTCTATTTTCCTCACGCTTGAAATCAACCCTCAATGCTTGGACTTCACGAACCATCCACCCCCTACTATCTCCTACCATGATAACTTCGGCCTAGGAGTAACGGCCATCTACCTCTATCCCTCCCTGTCCTCTTCTCCTTTTTCTGAGTCTAGGCTTTCCTTCCTTTGGGTTCCGGCATGCCTCTCGCACTGCCCATTCTCGCCCCTCCCATCGCTTCATGAGGCCCCTCCCTACGGTCAGCAACTGATCGCTTCCCCTACTTCGAACAGCTGGGAACACAGTTTACATTACGCGAGAACTCCTCAACAAGCCCACAGGTTGATCTCACCCCTCTTTACAGTTGGCTTAAGCGGTGGTATCATATCTACTAAATGATGCTATCTTTCAGAGAACAAGGAACTACTTGAGAGACATGGTAAAATCGCTTGCCTTCTGCCACTAGAGGCTGCCTAGCAGGACACGAACACAGTTACCGAGAGTTGACATCATCGCACTCAGCTACTGCCCTGTTCTGACAGTTGGATCAGCTTGCACCCTACTGCTACACCTTCCCTCAGGTTGCACCCTACTGCTCCACCCTCCGTTGCCACACCCACAGGCGGCCCCTTGTCTCAGTTGCGTCGCGTTCCGGGATAACTTCTACGGTTTCTACTGCTAGCGCATATATCTGGCTCAGTTAATGTGAGACTCTGCTTTGTGATTCTCTTTTTTTGTTTTTTCTGCGATGTCCTGTATGGTTACCTTCCTATATTTTCCTGCTTATTTCTTAGTTAGGTTTCTCCTGTCCTCCGTGTTCACTTAGGAGGTAGGTACAGGCTTTTCTTTAGAGCAAGATGTACAGTTAGGCCCACACCAGAGGGTCTTGGTGATACGGTCAAGCCTGGCAGAAGGATGAATCGGGATTGTTTATGCCATAGCTAGCACTGCATGCATGTTCTTGTACCTTAAATAACAACGAATACATGAAGATAAAAAATAAAATAAAATTAAAAAAATACTGAAAAAAGTCCAAGTTGATAGGCTCTTCAAGCGTTATTCTAAGTTATTTCTGTTAGATATCCTACCTATCTCTCGTATCTTGAAGTACCGCTGCGACAGGCAACAACTTCTTAGTTAGTCGTCGATAATAATATAATACCTCTCTGAGATCTTATATGACTTCAACCGATTCTGATTCTCTATCGGGACTCTGATTATTATTCTTAGACCAATGTCTACGTTCCTTGCTTGAACGCTAATAATCAGATCTTATCTCGATAATACTCGTGAGGTGGTAGAATAGATTCTATTCTTAATAATATAGGTAAGAAAGTATAATAGGTGGTTGCGTGAAGAACTAACTACCAGGCTCTACAGGCCTCCTTTTATAGTCCTTCACTCAACCCGCTTATAAATCAAAACAACTATGAGTCATAATCGTGACTCATGTAAAACATCATATGACCGCATCATTGGTCATGTGCGTAAACCACATGACCTCTAAACAGGTCATGTGTGTGAAAGTAAACCAAACTGCGCAGCCCCCTTGGCCTTGTGCGCTGCCCCCATGACCTCTTAATAGGTCATGTGCGTGAAAGTAACATATAACAAATGAAACCCCATGACAAATATCCTCGTCATGGTGCAGAACCATCTCCTTCCACTACTTGCCACAAACATCTCCTTCCACTATCTGCCACAGAACTGTGACAATTTCTTACTTCTTACTTTATGCTTTTACGAATTTAAAACCTTTACGCTCTTTACGATTTTATCTACATGAGACGAGAACTCTACTACGCGAGTACAGTTGAAGAAAGCGTACGATAGGTAATAAGGACTAAAGACACCAGGGTTTCTCCTACTTTATCGTAGGCATAGGCCTAAGAACTATCGTCAAGAAAGAACGAGAGAGGTATCGTCTACCTGTTGCTGAGAACTGATACTGGTTAGGAATCATAACACCTTCCTCAACAGATTCTCTGATCAAACATTTTAGTCCAAGTCTCTCAGAAGAATACCAGAGTTGCCTTCCACTTGACATGGAGATATCCCATGAGGAATAGAAGTTGTTAAGAGACTTGCATAAGTGTTGTCTTTGGTTTGGGAGACTATTCCTGAAAAGTGTTTTAAAAAGTTGTAAAAATCAATACTTGACAGAGCAGCTGCAGTATTGGAGGCAAAGGAAAGTTATATAAGGTATTAGCTAGTTGTATTTATTATTTTGTTACCCTAAGATATACGTAGTAGAGGATTGTTAAAAGGTAGTTGTTAGGAGGTGATTGTAAGTATATACTTTTCAAGTTGCCTGTTGATAACTCCACCTATTATCCCACCACAGTATGGCACAAAGGCAATTAAACATGTCTCAGATTACAAACACTTCTGACATGGAAGTGTATATAAAGCAAAGTATATAGCAATATAGATAGGTCATCCTCCGTCTCCTCTACACACCCGGCGATTGAAATCAACCCTCAACGCTAGGTACTCACGAACCATCCTCCCCCCCTCTCCTCCCACGATGGCTCCGGCCTAGGAGTGACGGCCATCTCCCTCCCC
>JACCEG010000479.1:33654-48424 GCA_014065205.1 Tuber brumale
AAAAAAAAAAAAAAAAAAAAAAAAAAAAAAAAAAAAAAAAAAAAAAAAAAAAAAAAAAAAAAAAAGCAATATAGATAGGTTTTTATATTACTACTTATATCATTTACTATTATATAACTGTTAGGTAGATGCCAAACTCTAGTATAAATAAGAGACGTAGGCCAAATCTTTGATCAGAGAATCTGTCGAGGAAGGCTCATCTCAATAAAATAGGTAATATAAAGATTTAAAGTATAAAACAAATTCATATTAATAAGATCTCTTCTCCGTTGCTTGATTATGTCTGTAAAGCTCGGGAGGCACTTCGATATTTATATCCTATATCTGAGTGTTCGCGAACTACTTCTAACTATTATGCCTCCGAAGTACCACTCTGGTTTTAATATGCAAACATCTAGAATCTTCTAAGTGCAAGCACTATTTGACCCTGAAACTTCTCACACCCTTTCACGATTACACAATAGTATTCCTCTATTGAAATGACTGCACTATTTGTAATACTAAATAGTGGCCTTCAACTTAGTTATCAGCATAGACTATTATATTACTTTAGTCTTGTTGACTATCATTCCAGTAGTCTCTTCTGTTACAAAGTGATCAGTTTCATGCTGGATCACCTAGTACTAACTGCAAATCCAAGCCCAACGTGTCAGTTTCTTACAGGTCTTCAACTTATCTAGGTCTTCCTATCTAAGCCTGCTTCCCCTTAATCCACCTGCCTTCATAGAGCGGTCCTATTACTAGGACCAACTAACCTACAGCTGATCTCAGAAAGGTATGGGTAGATTCAGTATGTCCTCAATAGCCTCCACCACTGGGACATCCTCCTAGAGTACTTCACTGGAAACGTCCCATCACTTTCAGCCCATAAATAGGAAGCCTAATCTTGAAGACTATTATCTCCATGCGCCTACAATGGAATTTTTCCATTCTACTTCCTAGATGTCGCTAAAGGCCCCCTCCCATATATTCTGTCAACAGCATGTAGTCGGATGGACGGTGGTGACCTATATGGTATTATGAAGTGGGCTTCATGGATGTGACATTTTAGTTATGGGACGGAACTTCTCGAAATCTCGCTAATGATGTGCATTCCCCATGAGGGGGCCAGAGGGGGGTGTTGTCTTCAGTAAATCGAGGGTCTGTATGCAGTTATCCTACTGTGAGGTCTGTATACTTATTGTCTTAGATTTCCATATGCCTAACAATAACTATACAAATGCTATCAGATTTTACTTTTAAAAGAATAAAAATACTCTTTTATCCTATATAAAATTATCAACTTAGATGATATCCTAGATAGTTATATCTGAAAGTACAAGATTAAAAATAATTTTATTTAAAAAGTAAACAGTAACTTAAGAGTACTTTCTAGAAAATAAATGTGAAAATATAACTACTAAGCTACTAGTATTATATAATAATATGGTAATTCAGATATTGTTATCCATAATAGAATATAAAACTAGTCAGAACTTATATGTAATTCTAATACCAGTACTACTCTTAATAAATTAATCTAAATTTATCTAAATAGTAAAAAAACCAGAATTTTAGCTTTTAAAGAAACTTTACATAGTACTCAAGTAGTCTCACAGTTTGTAAAGTAGAAACAGTCCCAGAATAGGTAGAAGCTAGAAGGTTATTATAGAATTATAACTCTGATTATATGAATTGTACTCAAAAAGTAAAGGTTGAAAAAGTACTAAATTGTAAGAAATAGGGTTATTTTTTTAAACAATAAGAGAAGATCAATATAAATGTGATTAAAAATTTAGCTTTGTTAAAGTCTAAACCTTTATTCATATTACTCAGTAAATATCTTTCCCATAATAATAATTTAATTAATATAATATACCATCAGGTAGTTAGAGTGAACAAGTTGTATTAAACAAACAGATTTGTATTTTCCTATCATAATATGTAGTAAATTTCGACATGTAGTATAACCTACTTCTAAGTATATGGAAGTCTTTAAAAAAGTTTCTGAATACTAATAGAATAAGGAGAGATATATTAATAGATATTCTTTTAAAATTATAGTAAAACTATAGGAAAAATCTGACAACTCAACTTAGAGTATATTTAGAAAAGCATTCCTGTAAGACTTAGACTATTAAATTCAAAAGAGGTTGTAGGTTTTTTAAATACAAAAAATTATAACCATAAAATATAATAATAATATCCTACTCAAGATAATCATATAACAGTACCAATATAATAGTAAAAGATAAAGCAAGTAAAGTCCTAAAGTAGAAAACTTAAAGGAACAAGATATAACAAACAAAGTAAGTAACAAAATCTAAATAATATAAAATAAGTAATTGCTACTAAAGTACAAATTTAGTAGTAATAGTAGTACTTGGAAATACTCTCCTAGAAAATAATATTTCAAGAATACTAATAAGCATGCAAAGAAAGTAAAACCAACTCGATAAGTATAAACAAATTGAATCAACTGGACCTTTTAGAGAAAGTCTAAAGTAGGCAAAGTTAACATCAAGCTATTTATAATAAAATTTAATGGAAAATAATAAGATTTTTTTACTTACAGTGAGATTCATGCTTTTTTTAAAATAAGTTAGCAATGAGATCTAGTCCATTTAAGTAAAGTACACTAATCAATACAATAATACTACAAGGGACTCAGCTCGTTATCAGAATTGCTAGTATTAAAAATATCTGTTAAAAAATTATCTTCAAACCCTGTTTTTATAGTGCAATCTTCTATATACAAAGAACCTGTTGGGATAATTATTGCAAGCAAAACTCAAACATCTCTGCTCACTATTCCATATAAGTTATATGCTAATAATTGGTTATACCATTAAGATATAACTTGTAGTTAGACTCAAGTATCTTTATTCACTAGTTTGTGCTAATAACAACTAGTAAACCCATTTCATTAAAGTTATACTAATTTCTACTTGAATCCAATTCCCTTCACATATTTCTTCATATTGTTCAAGTTTACCTGAAATATCTACTTGATCATACACATTTTTCCTATCTTCCTCAATTGTTTTTTATTTATAAATATAAAACTCTGAATGTCTTGTTCAAAAACTCTTACTCCTCACCATACTCACAGCAGATAAGGAGTCAGCATCAAAGTTATTCAAATATTTTCTTCTATGAATATTATTTTCATAAGTCATAACTATAGCAGGTTGGACTGACAATTCTGATTATATCAAGATATTCTAAATACAAACCAATAGCAAGCTCCTCTGCATTGGAGAGCTACCTGTTAACTATTTGCCACTTGGTTCTCATTTGATGCCTGTTTGCTCATGTGTACTGGGAACTTTCTGGAACACAATATTTTCATACTACAAGTACAATATTTGGTTTTTTGCTTTCCAATAACTTGAAATATTCTTCCTTAATCCTCACTTCTACTTCTGCATATTTTCAGACATTAAGGCATTTTTTTTGTGGAGTGCACAATGGTTTTCAGATAGGTAGATTATAAAATCTATCATTGAGCTGTAGGGCACGTCACAGATGCGGTGCAAGATTTGCAACTGCTCGCAGTTACACAATCTGCTGGAACCTTGGCCCGGTTACCAACTAGACGGAATTTCTCCCCGGAGCCGATCCTTCTCCTTTTACTTAGGAAGCATCTTTTCCTTATTCGCCACTTTAATCGGGCCATCCCCTCTCTATTTAGTTCCCTCTTGTTTACCACTTTCCCTATTTGAGACCTAGAAAGAGTAATTTGCCACTACGGAAAAGACTCCATTCAACAGAAGGCACACTCGACGGATAGATATAATTCGAGAAGAAAAGTGCAATGCCATGACTTGAAGAAACACTTATACCATTCCGGATCAATTTTTCGCCTTTTTACAAATAGCGAGTACTCTAATAACTAACTCAAAAGCCCTGGCGTGAAAGCACAGTTTAGTATTTCCACGTACATGGTTGTGTACTGTACAATACAGTCGCGCGGCCTGGGGTGTCTCTAACGGAAATCAAATCAAAGCAAAAAGCGTTATCCCAACCGAACGACGGAATTGGTGGCAAATACCTTGTGAAAAGATCCCAAAAGGATAACGGTTATACAGGATGGTGGTGGGGGGTTGAGGGCTACGTATGTGCAATCCACTTCGCCAGCCATTAAATCTTCGAAGAGAGCCCGCACAACCCATGCGGCAGACGACCCCTCGTCTTTCTGTCCAGATTTCCTCGGAAAAAATGAAGAGACCTAGAATGGACAGGGGGAGGATGCAAAAGGGGGGAAATTCCATACCCCCATCCCAGCACGAGCGAGAAATCCTATGGATTCCCCAACGGCAAAGTGGGAATTTCTCCCCCTATCAAAAAGATTGACCGGAGCAGCCTGATCCTAAGCCCCGAGTGAGGTTTCATGACTCTGAAAAAATGTGGAGCAAGTACTGGGAGGACAGTGAGACTTCGATTTTCCCAGGAGGCATTCTACTACCTCACTATTATTGCAGGTCCCTCTAGTTTGCCCAGTTGAGTAGGTGATCATCCATCATTTCTCTCCATAGCCCCCTCGGTGGTAACTGTATCGGGTACTAACAGCGAATCAATAATTCTATGCTACAGGGCCGACATTCCCCACCTCCTTCCCCCCTTGCAGGTCGCCACTGCCAGCGGTATCTTTCCCCGATAAGGCATATCCTCACTTGGATGGATGGATTCATTATTGCAAGCAATCACACCCTATGCTTCTCGTCTACTCATACCTGGCCTTCCTCCTTAACTGCATGCGCTACCACCCACGCCATTAGCTCTTACAAGGGTAGAGGAAAGTTAGACACTATAGGTCTATCTCTCATGCTGAACCTCGAGGACGGCAGACGAGACTGGCATATTTGGTGTGGATCTGATTCAAATTATCAGCCCCTTAAGTTCCAATCATCACGATCATAACCATCCAAAATAACTCCTCGGACGCAAAAGCAAAAGCAATGGCCTGGCACGTATCATACCAGCGTGTCGTATTCAACTCCTCCCTGGTCATATTGCAATACCCTACTCGCAATGGACCAGAATAAAATTCCTTTCGCAACGCTGTATCTGGATCTTGGTACGTACACGCGGAGCCTTGAATGGGAAAAGCTGCCAAAAGTCACATGGCGCTTTTCACACGTGACACTCCTCCTCCCAGGTTCTCCCCCCAGGTCCTCCATATCGTATCATATATATTCATCACAAATACAGACACATCACACTCACATATCAGCGCACAAACCAAATCAATCCTCTCGCTCCACCACCTTACTGTCCTATGCTACTGCAAATAAACTAAATGAAGCACAAGTCCCTTGGCAGACCACCCGGTAACAACTTCCACGCTAACTTTAACATTCCATCCCCCTTGCCTTGTCCAAGGGCTAGGTTTTCTTTTTTCCTTTCTTTTTTTTTTGAAGAAAAAAAAAATGAGGGGAAAGAAAGAATGAAATGAAATGGAGGGTTAAAATAAAAATAAAACCGTCCCCGCTCGGACAATGTAGGCTACCGGTAGAATATTGGCCATGCCAGCGGTGCACAACACCACCACCCAGTCCCCTTGCTGCGGCGAAAAACGAGCTTGCGCCAGGGGGCAGAACAAAAACAGGGTCCGAAAATGGCCCTGGTAGGGGAGGAAATATGGAGGGATGGTGGGACAGTGGGATGGTGGGTGGCCTGCCGTTTGTGCTGGCACTCTAGTAGTAAAGTTTATCCCGACGTTGGATCGGTGTAGTTCTATCGCAAGAGAGGTAAGAGAGGTAAGTTATGTATTCGAGTGGGACAGCAGAGAGGGGGAGAGGGCAGAACTAGTTCTTTCAGAAATCGATGCCTCTGAACCAAGGGAGTGATAAATACGAGCTCCTCTGTATTGTCATTCGGTCAGGGTAGGTAGAGCACTACGCTACAAGTTCGTGAAATCTCAACATATCCAGTGTGGCAATATTCAGCAAGAATCATCCTCTCATTGCACCATACCATACCCTGCTCACCCCGCTCTTCCAAGATGCGGTACCCATTTCTAAGACCCTCCTGTCACCAAGTGTGAATACCATGACTCACGAGCGTAACCTGCAGCCCCGTGGTCAACCATGGTTTGTCTTAGACGATACAGGGGCCCGAGGACACATGCCTAGCAGTAAATCCAACATCCTCAGCGCAGGAAATGCGGGTTCAACATTAGGTTGACTGTGGCAAAGTCACTGCGCCCAAATGTCAGGTTATGATAGCGTGACAGGGAGCTCTGGGTGAAAGGAAGTCTGTTGCCACAGGTGGCTTGCGCGTCCGCTTTGCAACGGTAGGAGGGCTGGCCAATAAGTAACTTAAAGCTCTAGCACTCAGCAACAACCACATTGTACCGGAAGACTCAACTCACCTTCCCACGAGTATGCCAAAGCACAATCCATCCACACTTTCCTCTCCGGCAAAGAAAGTACGGATGTTAACTGCGGTACCGGCAGTCTTCAACGGGGAGCGCACCTCTCGAAAAAACCGGCGGGCGAACAACCGGGGTAGTGAATTCGTCAAAGTGCTGGAGTAGGGTAATAAAGAAATAGGTTACCAAGCACCGATCCCTGTTCGTCACCCGCTGGTTATCGAGGTGTCCCCCGTCGAAGATTTACTAATGAAGGCCCCCGTAAGCCTTTCTTATACTCTACTCGAGTAGGTTACCGTTGAGCGGCAGATCTCCTAACGGCAGCAGTGGAAGCAATCTCATGATCCCACCCGAAGGGCCGACTCAAGAAGAGTCGGTGGAGCAAAGCATTCGGAACACGGGGAGAAGGAAAGATACCCGCCCCACCCGCAGCAACGTTTCTCTAATCTCTGCCAAATGTAAGCCCAATAGACTACCAAACACTCAGCACCTGTGCTTGCACGTGTATGATATCCCCTTCTGGGGCCTTGCCGGTGCTTTACTCGAGGTATAAGAATATCAACGCCCTCACGACCGAAAACATACTACAAATCCCCATGATTTTATCGGACCAGACTGAAGCCACAACTACCCATACGAGTACAGTACAGTGCAACGATGCCATGTCTCGGCTTAAAAAACCCTACGGCCAATCAAGGGCTAATTCGAGATAAAAAGAACACAGCTACACTACCGAGTTTCTAGGATGTAATCCATAGGATCCGAGCATAAGGGAATGGAGTTGGTGGGGTATGGCCCACGTCATGGGGGATCACTCCGATTCGTTCACGTCAGGGGATGAAGGCTGACGGGAAAACTCGTGATGCCCGACCCAGGCCTCTGCGCAATGGCCTGAATTGAACCTACATCAGGAGTACCGCAGCATTCCTATGTTATGCGCTTGCTATTGTACGAGTACACTGCCTGAAGGCCGTTTGCTGTACATGTGTAATCGTGACCCAGATCCAATCACTCTCTAGCAGCTTTCTCTTACCGCCAGTATTCCTATTAATATTTCCCCAAACACGCAGAAACTCTACCATTAGCGATCGGTGACTAATGTCTGTGAATTCTCTTCTCTCCTTTATTACCCCCCCCCCTCCTCCTCCTCCTCCTCCGGACCTCTGGCCAGCAAAATGGGCTCACTTCAGCGCATCCGTCCCTATCAGATAATGCCCCCAAGCTATGAATTCCGGCCACCCCCTCACCGCAAATCCATTTTGTTCATTCTCTATTCTTTCCTTCCAATCTTATAAGTTGGAGGGATAAAACCAAGATAACGCTTAATGCCGGGACCATGGTTTAATGGCCCTATAAAACCTAGCTGCCCCAGCTTTCCCATACCGATTCTCCTCGCGGAAAACAATTAATTCCCCAAGGGGATTAAAAAAAAATCATACGGCCGTGGAGGAGATAAGTTAGGGCCTGGTGAAAAAAATTAAAAAATTAAAAACGACTAGGCGTTAGATCCTTGCCGTCTTCACCCCTCCTGCCCTGTCCTTTCTACTGCCACGCAGCAGCCCTGGTGGATGGCCCAGTTTGGAGACACGTGAACCCTTTCTGCCAGTGGCTGTTCGTCAGCACCATCTCTAAGTGGTACAGCAGTGCCTGGGGAATTCCCGACCTAAACAGGATTTCCTTCTGAATTCAGCGTTTCCAAGTGCTGTATGTAGTTCCAGAGGTAGGAGTGAAGATGTGTTAGTAATTCGAAACTCCAGACGGCGAACCGACCGCCCGGAAGCCCCAGTCTTATCGGCGGGTAGGAGGAGCGATACAGACAGAACTCTCCGAAATGTGTTTTTTTTTTTTTGGAAATTCCTTGTGGGTGTCCCAAACGCGCTCACACAAGTGCCCGACATGTTCACTATTCCGCCTTTCTACATTTGGGAGGGATCACTACTATTTGGTATGATATGCCGCTCCGTGCCGTGTGTGTCGGGTAGTTGTGGGATGGGTGGGCAGTGTCCGGACATTGAGTGGCTAATTCCCCCCCACCCCGCCGCCGTGGTGTGCTGGGAGTTGGGTTACAAATTATTGACATCACGAGATGTTTCCTCCGTTGGTTTGCACTGTTGGTGATAACGTGTCGGAGGGACTGAAAGGGTGAGTTTGATTGACCGACTGATTGACAGATTGATGTGTAGCTGGTCGAGTCGTTATCCATGAGGCCCGCTTTGGGAGATTAGTGCTACTAGTGCACTTTCCCTCATCCAGGTACGACGTGACAATATAAATTAAATTAAATTCAAAAGCACGAGGAAAGCCTCATTATCCATTAACGCAAAAAGGAAATGATCCGCATCCCTTCATCGCATGCCCCAGCACTGTGTTATCACCACTCCCACCACTCATCCCTCCAAGCCCTGACAAACTAGCCCTTCCCCGCAACCTCACCAGTAACACCACCGCTCATAACCTCATCAATATGGTCCGCAACGGCAGGGTAAACATCCATATACGCGCTCTTCCCCATCCAGCAATCCAGATGTCCACGATTCTCACTATGCAAAAGTCAGCATTCGCCACCCCCAAGAATCAAAAAATGAGAGGGTAAAAACTCACAAAATAACCCTTCCAACCCCCGCACTCCCAAACTCCTCCCTGAGCAACTCATAACTCGTTTGTGTATTCTCCGGGTCATAAACCGCGTTCTTCCCGCCCTGCACAAAAAGCACCTTCAAGCCCTCAAGCCGTCTCAGTCCGACCCCGGTGATTAATGAGGCGAACTCGTCATCCATAACGTACCCGCTGCTCCCCATGCGCATGAGGTGTGTCAAGCAGTGCATGCTCGTCCCGCCAAGGAAATTCCCTAGATTCGCATGGGTAGCTTCGTTCAGCCCGCTGTGCGACCACAGCCTACCAAAAACCAATTCCGACCGGTGACACACGGCGGAATTGCAGATCTCAGCCGTGGAACCGACAGGGTAAAATCGGAGTAGCTGGTTCATGAGGCGTTGAGGCAGAGCGTCTGTAGGCGAGGTCGCGCAGTCAAAGTACTCCCCTACAATCTTCGAGTACACTCTTGGTAGTGGCAGGGGCAGACGCGCTTTCACCATATTTGTCTTTGCGAAGCGAGGGGAGATGAACACCTGACTGGCTGTTAGGCCCTTCAGCCAGCTTGCTGGAATTGTCCCATCGAGGAGGCCGCAGGCGAGGGCGATGCTACCGGCGCAGTGCGCAATTACGTATACTTGCGAGGGTGTCTCGCGACGGATGTGCTCCAGCGCGGCTTTTATGTCCAGGCGCGCGGAGAAGGTGGTTTGCGAGGACTTGGCCAATGGAGTTCGGCCGACACGGTGCGTTGGGATGTAGATTGTGTGGCCGCGGGCGAGGAAGTAGTCCACCGCGTTGGTAGGAATCGTGGGGAGGGCGTAGATCTAAACTTTGTTGTTAGCACGAGTGATAGGATGTGATTCGGGAAGGGGGCTACCTGGTGATCTACGGCTGCACCTGGGATCATGAGGATCGGTGGTAGCCCGCCACCTCCTCCGTTTTGGTTATTTTGGCGTAGCCCGGACGCAGGGTCCGGAGTGTAGACGTGCATAAACGTCTGAACCCCGTCCTGTGCTGTCAACGTCACGATTTCGGTCGGTGGCTGCTTCCGGTAATACCCATTTGTCGTGAGCGTTGGGTACTGGAGCGCTCTGAGTGGGCTGAAGAAGTACCCCGCCGTCTGGCTGGCAAAGTAGCCGAGAAAATCCACCGTGGCACCAATCCTTCCCGAGACGGTACTCCCAGTCTGTCCGAAGCTAGCGAGTTCAGATACGAAATTCCTCCATGGGATAGTTAGCACGCCCCTTGCTACGACCGTTTTATCCGGCCTAGTTAGCGTGACATAGAGCGTAGTCGTAGCCTTCCAAGTATTTGAAGCTGAGAATGCCATCTTCGAGTCTATCACCTTATATCCGTTGAAATGTAAGAGCTTCCCATCGGAACTGACCAAGTCAAGTTTATATGCCAAGTTCTTTCCATCAGCGACATCAGTGTCCAAGGAAAAGAACTGCACTTCGCCACGAAGAACCATAAATGGGTCTCTACTCAGCGCTCCACACGCAAAAGTTCCAGTTGCGAGTGCAGCATGATCAGATCGCTCAATAAGATTTTGGGTACTATAACTATCGACGGAAAGGAGGAAGCGTGCGGAGGTCGAAGACCCCCTAGCGGCGTCTGCCGCGACTTGGAAGTCTTCGATGTCGTCGCCGATGTACATATATCCCTCCATTACCTCCGTAAAGCGGATTCCACTCTTCCCAGCGGCCGAGGAGATAGCATGTTGGGCTTTGGCCATATCTCTTGTGAGCTGGAAACTATGCATCGGGGATCCGAAAAGGTTCAGACGGGTGTTGCGAGTAGCGTAGTCGATCTTGATCTGTCGCTTTGCAGCTACCCCTTCCACACTTCTCTCCGCAAGAGCAGTGATAGTCGCAAAAGGATTGACTCCAAGAGCACAAGGTATCACACTCCCGTCAACAACTACAAGCCCGGGGTGTACGTCATCTCCCGCACCAGTAAATACCTCCCCAAAATGATTGGTAGCACCATTCTTTCCAGTCCCATCACTAGACATATTCGCTCCGCCGATAGGGTGAACCGTAATCTCCTCCTCCCCAAGCAGTGAATAAAACGGTGAATTTACCAACGTCCCTCCAATTTTCGACGTAGCCTTTGCCAACATCCCGTTCAACTCTTTAACATGCGCACTACGACCAACCCCTAAGAACCTTAAATACGGTTTCCCATTCTCAAGCGTAAGCGTCGCCTCGTTACTGTCATGAGACATGATGAGGTAGATTTGTGTACGATTGACCGATCCACCGGGAGTATACGGTCCCAACAACCTCGCCTCAGCACGGGAAAACACATGCCGCAATTTCTCCGAAAGTCCGTAATTCTCTGGATACACTTTCCCAGGCATAAGCTCCAACATCCCCTGCAGCAGCTTTGACAGTGCCTCCGGTGCCGCTCCCTCTTCAAGAACATAACCATCCAAAACATCCGGCATACTATCACGCATATCAATAACCCCCGTAATCGTCGGTCCAACTGGGGGATGATTCCCGGGATCCTCGCGTCCGATAGAATTTACTTCGAAATCGGTATTATACCCAAACGAGAGGATATCTCCATTACCGCTCATTCTACGGCCAATCTCGGAACTGGTTTTTAAGCCATGGTCCCGGCTGCGCAGGAGGATCTCTGTCGTACCCAGTGTGCCGGCGCCGAGGAAGACAAATTCTCGGGCTTTCACCCACATAAGCTCTCTATGGAAGTTTTCGAACTTCGCGCGCTTGTCGCCGTGCCAGGCGAAGAGGACGAGCCAGGCATTATTGCTCGGGTCACGTTTTACGTAGCGGACTTCGCATTCGCAGAAGCTGTGATAGTCAGTGATATCCATTGGCCTGTATGGGGCGGGGGAGGAATACAGTTCTGCGCCCCAATTCCAGGCGTCGGGGAGGTAGTTCATTAACACACTTCCCTTACTTCCATCATTGACACCCGTGCAGTCTTGGCCGGAGAGGGTTGAAGCACGCATTTCAATACCAGAACTATTCAAACCATTCGTGAAAGCAGTAGTCTGGGGCGCACGGTAAAACTGGTCCCTCTGTCCCATTAATTCTGCCTGCTTTTCCAGCACACTCAACTTCTTGAGCTGCGGAAAGTCATCCGGATAGGGCACTGGCTGTAACACACTAGCCGCACGATTATAGTCTTTCCAAGTCAGTCGAGCGAAACCACAAAGTCACGAGCAGAAGTATTTGGAGACAAACATGTATCCAGAGACGCCGGGTTGGAAGAGATCTCCTGCGGCCACGCCGGAAGCTGTAGGGTACGCTTGTCCGCTGGGAGGAAGATGTTGGCATTGAGAAGGGAAGTCCCGCCGAGCCCTGCATTCAATCACAAGAATTACTATCCGGTAAAGAAGGGAGAAGGGGATGGGTGATACCATTAGCAACAAAAGCATTCTGCCCCTCCCCAAGCACCAAATGATACAATCCAGTCGGGTCCCCAATGGTAGCATCAACAACCGGCTCCCCATTCTTCCCTCTGTTCCCAGAGACATGCACCTCTGGTGTCGCCTTCAGCAATCCCACAGGATACTCGCCCGCTAAGCCCCACCCCATCATCAGTTCTCACTCCAACACACTCGTAAGCAGAAGGAAACAACATACGCCACCGTTCCCTCCCAAGCTCAAGCACACAAACACTCTTCCCGGCCCTCCCCATTCGCGATGCAGCCACGGCACCCCCATACCCACTGCCCACGACCACAACGTCGTATTCAACCCTCATCATCGGCACGGGCCGCGAGATTCGCGGGAATTTAGCATCTTCGGCCGCGCTGGCGTCGGCCGAGGACTGGGCGTAGTCGTTTTTGGTGAGGGGGATGCCGCCCTTGGCAAAGGTTGCGGGGTCGGCTTGGAGGATTTCGTGGGGGAGTGTGCCTGTTTGCTGGGAAGCCGCGGGAGGAGGATGCTGGGGGCCATTCGGCACGGCAGGGGCTCGCTCGGGGGGTGATTGTGACATGGTTGGTTTGATTAATTAGGTCCGTCGGATCTAGGTTGTTGGATAGATGGATGAAGCAGGGTGTATGGCGAACCCAGAAATGGACGAGCGAGAGAACACCTTATGCTAGCAAATACCCTCCAGCAGCCAGCAAACCCCCTCCCCCGACCGGCGGATCACCCATCCATTATATACCGTCCCGAAATTCTAAATGGAGTCATACATGTCACACCAAGAAGAAGGAAATAAACAAGTTCCCAAATACCGTAATTCGACTCATCACTTGCAATACCCCCTCCTCCGCGGACATCGGTATCATCCCGTACTCGTACTGTACTCGTACATACCATTCACTCATAACATAGTCTAAACCTCCCCGCCCCTCCCCCCTTCATTCTCCACCGATGCAAGGTCCCACAAACAAACCTCCCCCCCTCTGGCTCCAGGGGAAACCTGATCACTCTTTGTGAAATGAAATGCCACCCGAAGCAAGTACTGGTACAGTACCCGCCATCTACAGTGGAGTACTGTAAAGTACAGCACGGTACCAGCACCCTCCTTCTTCCGCATAAGTTACCGGTACTGTACCACTTGAATACCGGGATTAGTCTGACACCACCACCATCACCACCAGTTGTTGCCTATCTTCAGCCCTACAGCAGAATGACATGTGAGATCATGTGAAATCATGCCGTCGACAAAGTATCGGTAACACGTACAACATGCTCCTTACCAAAAAGTCCTATCTATCTACTCGAGTAAAAGTTCATTTATAAATGTTAGTACAAAGTAAGGCAGGTACTAATAACCCGTGAGTTTGCGAGTAACTTATATCGTGTATCGTTTTTCCGACTTTTATCCATCAAACCTTCCGCTCCGTTCTCCGGGGGTGAGGTTGTGGTGGTGGTCAGATTGGGGATGGATCAACCTCCTATAGGTTGATAGGGTATGATGTTGGATTACCTACCGGCACTCCTGCCGCACTTGCGCATGCCACTCGAGTAAAACCGACCGGGTTACGTTATTGGGTATGATTAATACCGCTGGTATGACAGTGCGAGAAGAGAGAGGGTAATTTAGTGGGGAATGGCATGTTTAGTCGGGCATGTGAGAGGAAGATTTGTATGGTATCATACTGGTAAAGGACGGCATGTACTCGTATGACATGTGGTGGAGGTAAGGAGGAGTGAAGGGGGGGGGTTCACAGCAAATCGCGTGAAGCCAATAATTTTCTCAGTAGGGCCTAATCTACCGTACTGGCAGACCTGCAAACCTGAGCATCATACATACGAGTGCAATACCGGTAGAATAACGAAAAGCTGATATTCAACACCCATCGGCCAGCAACTCCCATACAATACCGGTATCATACGCTCGCCACTCTCCTCATCTAGCCTACAGTACCCCCTCAAGGGAATACTCATACATCATTTGGCGGTGTGCGGATGTGCATATATAATATTATATATGGATACCCCTCCCCCAGACTCGTCAAACCAGATGGTAGACTATTGTGCGTGGACAAAATTAAGCGGAGAACGACAACGACAACGGACACACAATTTGCCCGGTGATGGCAACCCTCATACATTCAACCACCTCAACATCAACCAACAAAAATAATAAAAAATAATATAAATACATAGCAGTAATCAGTACTTAGTATACCATCCATCAGCCTTAATAATTGCTTCTACCCTATTCACCATAGATCCTGCTAGAGTATCAAAAACCTTTGAATCAAGAAGTTCCCAACAATGAGTGATTGCCTCTTCAATTGTCTTTTTGACCACATCCTCAGGGCCCTTCATGAGATGGAGATCAGGATAGTGCTTAGAAAGCTTATCCTTAATCAGAGACCAGATATTCTCA
>JACCEG010000479.1:49072-91516 GCA_014065205.1 Tuber brumale
CTCTGCCCTCTTTCTCCTCTCCCTCTTGATCTCCTCTTACTACTGTGTCACTAACAGTACTAAGAGGGATGTTGAGTTTGTGGGAAATGTCTGTCAAGGGCATGCCTCCTTCATGCAAACCATACACCCTCCCCCTTGTCCATTGACTGAGATGCTTAGAAGGAATAGGTTTTTTGGGATGACTGCGAAGAACAGGAGCCATTATTTCTCAGAATAAAAAAAGAGGAGGTATAATGAGATATAGGTTGGGTGGTAATGATCTTTGTGGTGGGGCTGTTGTGCGAGGTTGTCTGGGAGCGATCGGTTGTCATGCCCCCTGGCACCTCCGCTTAATTTTGTCCACGCACAATACATATCCACCACACGCTACAGCACTCGAACGATAGTACACGTTTCCGCGCGAGATCTAGACTTATTCTCAACTTGAATCATCATCATCACCATCATCATCACCATCCGCCACGGACCTCCTGCCGCAAGCAATGAACCTCGATGGTAGGTAGAAGTACTCGAATACGGTATGCGGTATCTCCATCCCACCCAGTAACTCTGGAACACCTCACAGCTGATACCTCGCACTCCCGTTGGTCCCGACGCCCCGTTCTCATCGGCCCGAGGGCAGGGGTTGCTACTGTGCAATGGGTAGCCAGTCAGTCGGCCGGACAGGACAGGCGGAAAGACAGGTAGAGAGAAGGCAGACGTGTTGCCTTTGTAATATCGAGGGAGGAACATGATGACCGTCTCCAATGAGTGCCATGTGCCGCCGCTGTATCCGGTATATACCGCACGATGGTCCCATTGTGTTCTTCCGTACTCGTACCCCCGATTATGATGCTGAACGGATGAATAGCCAATAATCCACCACCAACGATCGCGCGGGAGAATCGATCTGGAAAACACCAATACCGTTACCATACAATCTACCATGCCCCATACCTATCGACACTCCATCCCATCCGACGCTGCTGAAGATTACAAACCTCGCCTACAATCCTACCATCCCCTTTCCCTCTCCCATGACACACGAAAGCCCCCATCTTATCCGATTACCGTAAATGGTAAAAAAAATTATTCATCTCTCTCTCATCATGGCAAAAAAAAAAAAAGCCCCCGAAATACCAACCCCAACCCTACCGCACCACTGGGTCAAGGCGCTGCCAGCGCAGCTCGCAGGGATGTGGCATCCGCGGCGCGACGTTGCAGTCAAGTGGGTGGAGGCAGAGCAACCGAGGGGGAAGGTGTATCCCTTTCCAAAGCCGCAGAGCCGCAGCGGCTAATGGTATGTATGGGTGGGAAGGTGCCGGTATGGCTAGGCCCTCACCGCCGGATCCAACAACGAACAGGCAACAACAAAAAAAAGTTTTGGGAGAAAAACTTTGTTTAGAACCACTTAAAATTTCCTCCACTTTGATTCCATGAACTCAGCACTTGATAAATTTAAAGTGAAGTGTTGGTTAAGAAGGGCAGGAAGGGGGGGCATTTTTGGAAAAAGTGAACACACATAGATTTATGCCAAGACGTTACTTCTTTGGATGTATGACTAAGCGAGAAAAGTGAACAAATTTATCCTAGCGGTATCAGCCTAGCTCTCCCTACCAGTACTCGAGTACTCGTACTGGTACTTGTAGCTATTAAAAAAAAAAAAAAAGGAAGAGAAGTGAAACAGGAGGGTCGGTTTTTGGCGTCCGGCACTGCCGGTATTGGTACAAGTACGGTACTCGAGCATGTTAGGGTGGTGGATTGATCTACCATAGAGGGTTAGGATAGAACGGATGGCTTGCTCGTGTGGGGATCAATGATGGGGGAAGGGGGAGAGAGAGGAAGGGATAGATGAGTCGGAGGAATTGCTGGTACTTGTATTCATTTGGCATCGGGTAGCCTGCCTCATCAGACCATGTCCTGCATGCGAGGTCGATAGAACGGGCTTGAGATTATTCGCTGTGGGGGAAGGAGGGGGGTATGATACTCGGGTACCGTACCGGCATAGTACGTATCCCATGCCCGTACTGGCAGCTGGTACAAGTAAAGCGCATGGCACTGCGGGTATCACGCTGCGGGATAGCCCGCCAAAGCCCGCCGCTGCACTCCTCCTCCAGTCCTCTCCGATATCGCAGCTTCATAAAATTCCAGAATACGATGGACGGGACTGCTGTACCATATGCCATCTTCCTCATTCCTATACCCCTTCACACAACTGCACCCTGACCTTACGTTACCCCATCGTAGCTGTACCCGCGCAGAAACAATTGGCTCTACAAACAAATCCCGATCAACCCAGACCGCAAAGACCTGCCAGCCCCCCCCGGCTCGAGAACCTCGCGGTGGCAGAACGGATAGTATCTTTCGCATTTATTTCCCCAATCCCCCCGATTCTATTCTACCTTATTTATGAAGCTTTGGATGGGTTAAGGTGAAAATGAAGTCTCCGTGGTAGGAGAGGGGCCGTAGTCCGCCGTTTGTGCTCACTGATGGTATGCTGTGGTATGATAGATGGCAAGTTTAACTTGCTCATGCAATCGATGGTAGCATAGTCGGAACGTTTTCTCTAAAGCACCATCGTGATAACTGCCCTCCACTCCAGCCCCCCAACCATTCACAGCCTGGCTCCGCCCCAAAAACTTCCCCGTGCACTAAACCTCAAAAATCAAAACTTTCCCATTTCCCCAAAAAGAGCAATGATCTCCTTTCACTTGGCTTGACCTCTTCACTCACCACTTACCGGTACGGTACTCAACTGATGCGTTGTTTCGCTCCCACTTTGAAGAAAAAAAGTAAACACAACCTCACCTGTAGCACCGGTACTGGCCTACCACAGAGGGATCTATGCGAGAGGCGAGGATGCTGGAGGCTTGCCAGTTGGCTGGCTGATCACCCGGCTGTCACTGCATGTTCCTGAAACGAGTGGGTGGGAATGAACTGTTGCTCGCAACACGGCGCTCGAGCGCAACGGGGAACACTGTATCATACAATTAGGGTAGCTAGGGTAGTATTTTTTTTTAGGCGGGTTCGGGGGAATCACATGGGATGTGCGGCGGTTAGAGAGAAGAAGTCTTGGGGAAGATTCGTAGATGTGCTGGGGTAGGCCACCGGGACGTGTTCATGTTTACTGTTCAGTATGGAAATCATGGATGAGGCGGGACGGGGAATGGGGGAGGGGGAGAGCAGGGCTAGCATTTCTTTCCTTCTTTCTGCCTTTTTTTCCCTTTTTCCTTTTTTCCCTTCTTCTCTTTTTTTTTTTCTTCCCTTTCTTCATCTTTTCCTTCTTTCTCCATCTCATTGAACATGAAACGGACAGCGAAGGAAGGGTAGAGTAAAGTGAGGGTGGATGGATCGATGCGTTTTCGTGATGAATTGTTGGCTGGTGTGATGGATGGAAATGCTTGCGACATGCAGCATTCAACGGCCGGTGAGATTGGAATTTGAGGCTGGTGGCGTGTGTGTGTGGAGCAGAGTGCCAGTATTTGTGGCTGGAGAGCTTGTAGCACGGTTGGTGACAGGGTGACAAGAATCGGGTGGAATAAATGGTGCCTAAATTGGGCATAGCTTCCTACTAGACATGTCTCTTCCTCTCTCCCGGTCAACCACGTCCGATCTCAGTCATAAAAATAGGAAAAATAAATTTATTCACCCTGCTCCGTCTCTTGAGCTTTGGTTCGTGCCCGCTCGGGCATCCTCCGTGCGTAGTTCGGGTTGTTGAAGAAGAGATGCTTTGCGGTAAGCTCAGGTATCATAGACCAACCTACGATAGTTGTTTCTTTCGCCTACTCGGGTACGTACCGGTCCGCAACAGCCTCTCCCTGACCCGCTTCTGCCAACCACCCATCATAAACTTTGTTGGAACCCGTTCTACATATTACTCACAAACCATGTATTTTTGTAACTTCAGTACCGGTAATCCGTTTACGGAGATGGTCCCTTTTTCTGCCATTGGCACTCGTCCCAGCCAACCATTCGCTTCTTGCACACACCTTTCCGTTCAACCCCTCTAAGTCTCTCTTTTTTTCCCTGGTTTCTTCTGCACCCTCCTCCTATCATAGCCTTTCTTGGGCACCCTTCCAAGTTCCGAACTCTTTCAAACTCCCGTCGCTTCCCCTTGTACTCCAGTAGACTGCCGCCCTGCAGGGCTTGGCCTGGCCAGCAGTTCGAATCGCTTCTCACTTGCATCCCTGATAGGCTGTCCCTGTACTAGTACACATTGCAGATACGCTGCAAAGCCAGTGTCTACGTGTTCGTCTGGATCTTGGGGGGGGAGTGAGGGATAGGATAGGCGGAAAAAAATTCGGAGGCCAGAGAGGAAGGGAAAAAAAGAGGAAAAAGGAAAAAGGGAAAGAAAAAAACAAAAACAAGAAAAACAAAGGAAAATAGATCCTGCCAGCAAGAGAGAGTCTAACACGCTACACGCATGCACTCGTTTGCTTGCTCGAATCGACGACAGCAATAGCTCCAATTGTTTGCCCTGATTTTGTTTTTCTTTGCTGGAATTGGGGAAAATTGACGGGTCTAATTGCTGAATTTTGTCACCGATTATCACTACGAGCACTACAGTGTCAATATTTACCGCCATCAACCATTGTAACATTATCATGTACGAGTACTTCACCCAGCGAGCTTGACAGAGACAGAGAGAGTGTGTTCGCTCGCAAGGAAAACATGAGCCGGCTGCCTGGGGGAGATATATCCATCCGTTACCGTTGCTTGCACTAGTACTAGGTTACTAGTATCATCACCATCACCATCACCACCAAGGACATCATCATCACCGTTTACATCAAAATCCACTTTGGGTGGTGCTGCTTGCCCACCTCGGTCCATCAGCATCACCAATATCAGCAGCAGAAGCAGCACTGCTAAGCTGCTCCCCTAGACTTGCTGCTGCTCATCTTTACTCACCGCCAATTATTTTCACCCCATCCTGCTCTTCATCCTCCTACTCCTTCGTCTTTCTCCAAGTCCCACAAGCTTTTACGCCTCCTCCTCCAGCAATTCCCCCTCCTCGGGTCTAATTCTTAGTCTAATTCTACTATTGCTGACGTCGGCGTGGCCATCCTTTTCAACACCCACCACCACCACCACCCCCCCTTGAGCGAACCACGTCAATCCCTACCGACTTTGACACATCCGGCTCCTCCTCACAACCAACGACACCACCCCCACAATCGACTCACCTTCCATACCCACACCACTCACCAACCCTCGCCTGCCTCTCCTTGCTACTGCTGCTATCCCTCCCTCCCACCTCCTATATATCCACAAGCCCGTTTCGTCTTCCCATTCCTTTCCCTCTTCATCAAAGAAGAGGCTGTCTACTAGCCATCATACATACTCATCCCTCCACACGGACTCCTGCTGAGTTACTGCTCGCAGCGCATCATCACCTGCACCATCGTCATCACCGCCTCTCTTCCACCTGCGTCACTGTTGCCCTTCTCCTCCTTCTCCTCTACCATTCCCTCCGCTCTGGCTCTTCTCATTGTATACACATAACCCTGACCTCCGCTCCTGTATTCACAATTGAGCCCACCAAGAAAAAGACCAGAAGTCTTCCCCACCTCCTCTACCTCTTCAAGATGTTCGACCAACTCTTTTCGAGGAGGAACTCTGAGGTTGAGCACACTTCCCCAACACGCGAGAGCGGGACTCCCGTGTCACCCCATATGCCCATAAGTCAGTGCATTGCTGGAGAAGTAGCAGGGATTGGTATTTCGATTGGGTATTGCGATTCCCCTCCTCCCATCATTTCAGTCGAGTCAATTGTGGCTGCTAAACCCTGGTATGAGGATTTTCCGGACTACAGTTTAATTTCCGTAGGACCTAGAGATGGAAACGAAGAGGAGCACTCATCTGCCGGACACACCCGAGGTTGGAACGCTAGCGGCTTTCTCGCTGCCATTTGTGGTATAGGCATTGCCCTCTCTTTCTGGACCCCAAGGAACTTATGGGTGATTATGGGTGGCTTTGGCCTGAGGCGGGAAAAGAGACAGCAGAAGTCACGGGAACAGGTTCGTGTCCGGGCTAGGGAAGACGTCTACGCCCATGAGCGTATCGGGACAAGGTCGGAGGGGAAGGGCAAGCAACGGGCCATCGAGGCTTCCGAATCTGAGGGCGAGTCCTCCACCACCTTAGGAGAGTCGACCCCACTGCTTGTCGGCCCGCACGTCCCCTCTTATAACAAGATTGACGTCTACGATCCGGACGAGGAGCCCAAGCCCACTTTTAACCGTGGTGATCTCGAACCAGTCCCGGTTGAGAACTTTCTTACCACTATTGAGGAGGACATTGAGCCCCGATCGTTGCCGAATAACTCGGGCTTCCAACTTCCTGAACGCAAGTTGCAGACCGAGCAGCCCATCCTCGAAGGCCCTGAGGCCGCCGAGGTGGCTACCCCGGATTCCGAGGGTCAATGTCCCTTCCACGTCCGCAAGAACAGCCTCCAGATCCAGCCTCTTCCGGCGTCGATTGTCATCCCCACCGAGAAGCCGGCTTCCATCAGGAGGCCCAGATCTCAGGAATCTATCGTGGGTTCGCCCCCGAAAGATTCACCAGCTTCATCTTACCGATCTCGCTCGCTCCCCCGTGCTTTCGCTATGCGTGATGCGCCGAGGAGGCGGGAGGAGGGTGAGGAGGAGCAGGAAGAGAAGGAGAAGAAGGTTGAGGAGCCACAGGCAATGGAGCCCGAAGCCGCCGTCGAAGCTATTCCCGAGCATATCCAAGCCGAGGAGCCCGAGAAGGAAGAGAAGAAGGAGAAAAAGGAAGATAAGGAGGAGACACCAGTTTTCAATCTTATCCCCGCCACTCCCGCCGCTATTCCCGAGGAGGTTCGTGATGCTGCTGAGGCTGCCATGAAGGAGGCTCAAGATGACAAGACTTCGGCCGAAGAGGACAAGAAGGACCATCGCAAGACTTTGAGCGATAGCGCTAGCATTAGAAGCAAGAAGCACTCGAGAGCCAACTCGCTCTCTGACTTGAGGGAGGAGCCTGAGGAGCCCGCCGCACCTGCTAGGGAAAACAGTGGCTCGTTGACTGTTGACTACAAGGGCAAGCAGCCCGCCAGTCCCGACGAAGACGATATCTCTATTGTAGATCACCCCGTCTCCGCCAGTCCCGACCAACTCTCCATCAACGAGGAGGCGAAGAAGACTGAGGAGCCCAAACCAGCTCCCGTCGTCGACTCCCCATCCCACGGACCCCCACCATCCCGCGGCGGAAGCATCATGGATGACGGCAAGTCCATCAGCTCGCAAGACCCCAAGTCCAGCCCCAGCCGCAAGGGATCCTTCCGCCGCATGGTATCCTCTGGTCTCCCAACCCGCCAGCCATCCAACGACGCAATGAAGAGGGAGGGCTCCCTCAGGAGGTCGCTTACTTCAGTAATTCCGGGTGGAAAGTCGAAGAAGAGAGATAAGTCGGCACCTCCATCATCAGCATCTTCACAGATCCTTAAGCTAGGTGAGCCAACGCCCCCACCTACTCCCCCGGAGACAAGGACATCGAGAGACGAGGCAGAAGCGATTAGACCGTCTTCCCGCCGCTCAGAGAGATCAATCACACGATCCATGAGCTGGAACAATGCCATCTCAAAATTGTCTTTGAGCGATAAGAAGCGAAACGCGGTTGCTAAGCAGGCTTCAGACACTGAGGCACCTGCGGACTCCAAGTCGACCACCGATGTCCGCGAGGCTATCAAGCCGTCCAATGAATCCATCAACACCACCTCCCCGGTAAAGCCCGATGAGACTCCCGCCGTATCCCCGGTCGCTGGCCCTTCATCCGATGACGCACAGAGCACGAGGGAGGAGGAGAAGCCGAAGCCGTCCCGCCGAGCGAGCTGGTGGGGCATTTCAAAGGAATTGAAGAGGAAGAATAGCATTGCAAAGTCGGATAAGGGTGAGGAAGTTGCCACCAGACCTGCTACTGCTACCTCTACTGCCGCTCCCGTACTAGCACCCGCTACCCCCGAAGGAAAGGGAAAGGAAGTTGAGCGACCAGCTGAGATCACTACTGGCGCCTCTCCTGCTCCCGCTCCCGCCGTTATCCCCACAGAGGAGGTTGCCAAGACCGACGCCCCTGCCACCGCTGTTGTTGAGCCCACCACTGCCGAAACCCCCGCCGCCGATGCCCCTACGGCTGCCGCCCCCTCCCCCCCAAAGCCAATGCTCAAAGAGCGAGTGGAGCGAGTGAGGTCAATAAAGTCGTTCTGGGGCAGGAAATCATAAGCATGCCGAATTTTCCCCACTTTCTATTTTCATATGACATAATCGCATAATTCACGGTACGAAAGCTTCATTGATTGATTTGATTCCAAATTGCAAACAGCGCCCATATAAAGCGTGCATTTTTTTGTTTTTGTTCATCACTCTATGGTTTCATTTTCATTTTCATCTTTTAACCTCCTTTGTGCTGCAAGATTGAAACGAACAGAGCGGACGAGAGAATGATCCTTGTATAGTATAGTACGTTATTGTGTCTTTTCTCCCTTTGTTTACATTTTCTATTTTTCTCTTCTTGGATATCTAGTTTTCTCTCGGTTCCTCGCATAGCAATGATGTAGAGGTGCATCGCATGGGGTTTTCTTTTTTTCTTTTTCACATTCATTCTTCCGTTAGCTTGGTAGCATTCGTTTGGGGGAGTTTTTTCATGATTCTCTTTTCACTTCATTTCATTTCATTTCTCATTCTTCTCTTTTGCAGCTCGAAGTTTGGATTGATGATATGGATTATGCACGTATCTGAGTTATCATCAATAGCGAGTTTGGCGGAGTACTGTTTTTTCTTTTTCTTTTTCCATTCATCACCGATTTTTGCATCACATCAATGAATGATCGTATGAAGATTATTGGGTCATTTATGGTCACTCGTAACAATCGACCCCGACCGCCATTTTGTGGGGATATTGATGGTGCTTTCCGGAGTAACAAGCGAATAGACTAGTTTATCGTCGGGTCGGTACGAACTACTGTGATAATTGGGTCGGATTGGATAGGATTGGGTGGAGGCCGGGCTTTATCATCATTATTGTGCGAATTTCAACATCTATTGTGGGGCTTGTGGGGGTTGTCATGCCTTGAACATCAACCCCGATGATCGATGGACAAGCACGAGTGACTTGACCTAACCAACTATAATACCGGTACAGTATCATACTTGTAACATGACGAAGAAAGAAAAAAAAACCTCTACAAGCGCACACACGTCCACATGATAGATATGCTGCGAAAAAAACCAGGAACTCCCCCCCACATGCGCGAAGTGAAAAATTCCTTTGGTACTTTTTTAAAAACCCACCACTTGGACATGGTTTTTTTTTGTGATGACGAGAATCCGCTCGCTCGTTCAACTACTACCGGTAGTCATTCCTCAGGCTGTTTTTTTTTTTACTGTAGATTGCGTGGGGAAAAGAAAGAAAGAAGAAGAAATTTCACTTTCTAGGGATTGGCAGATATCGCGTTCATAACGACTCACTCGGGGAACCCTGCAGTTCCCTTTATGAATAACCTACTCGCTTGTGCAGAGACAAGAGGTGTGTGTGTGAGTGTATGTCTGTGGGGAGGAGGGGCTGGTTAAAGGGGGATTTTCTTCTTTTTTTTTATTTGCTCCGGGGATAACTATGTCTTACCCATTAACTTACCATTTGTGAATCTACAGAACACACCGTGTTATTTTATTTTTTTACTCTCTCTCTCAGGAGAGGTGCGTCGATTTTGTCCCACTTCTGGGAGCACAACGCTTTTTTGTCGTGATGTGATAAGTTATCGGCGAAGCCTATGCTGTCTTCCGCAGGATAAATGCGGGGGGCAGGGGAGGAGGAGGAGGAGGGGGAGGAGGAGGGGGAGGTGTGTGTGTGTATGTGTATGTGTGTGATGCTTGGCGAATCAGTGAGAATTCATTAATCGATGCGTGGGTCGGTTGGCTGGATTCGTCCGTTGGTGAATGGCTTTCTCTCTCACCTTGTCCAACCTCCTCCTCCTCCTCCGAGCTTATCGACCTCTGTGACCGGATAGGTGCAAGTTAGCATTCTGTTATTAGGTAGAGAGAAACTATCTCTGCCTTGATCAAGATTTTCGGGCGTGATCATGGACTCCCTAACGGTTGGGTCGGAGAACTTGGAGGGCATCCTTCGTAACCGGCAGAGGGGGAAAATGAATTTGCCGTGTCATGTCTACTCGAGTATATTCACGCAAACGGTCTCAAGGCTATGGACCATTTTGGTTGGGAAGCGGTATGTATGTGATAGGTTTTGATGCCTATCGTGGATGACCGGCGCTTAATGTTAGGTTAGGTGCTCTTTCGAGGATATCGTAGCCTGGGCATTGGGGGTGGTTGTCGGTTCGGTTAGTGCCCTTTCGGTATGGGGTTTTTGTGGGGTTTCGGGAGCACGGGGTATCACTCTGAAGCCTTGCCGGTGCTGAGCACTCGCACGCGTATAGAAGGGTAGCACCGGGATAGCCGCTATTGTCACATCTTGGGGAGAGTGGCACGTCGAGATTGGTTCAGGGATGCGATTGCCCTAGCGACGGATTTTTAAATAGGATGGCTGGGTCGAGGCGAAAAAGGGTGAGGGCCTTCGGTGGTGGTGCTGACCAGGCATCGTCTTCTACAGGTGCTGCGCACATCCCTCCCTCTCGAGGGATGGAACTTTCAAGGCTTGAGGGTAGTTCACTACCGTTCTCAGGACACAGCTCCGAGGAAATACTGCTGTTCGGAGCGTGACAGCATAAATCGTGGCGTCAGTGCGACAGATATGAGACCTTGATAATGCTTTCTGCCTTCATGATGCAAGGTATATTCACTTCCTCTCCCCTGTACTACATGAAGACTGAATGCAGAGCTAGCCCTCATAGCACATCACTCGGCCTGTCATCACAAAAGCCCCGAGTGGAAGGTCTACAAATGGCCCACATGCACAATAATGGCCGCAAAAAAGCAGTGGGGTTTTCGTGTTTGATTACTTCGAAAATTGGGGTTGCTACACACCAACGTTGCTGATCTACCCTCTCTACCAGTTCCTCCTGTTCCTTCCATAAGCCCTGCGCTTCGGCCCCCCAGGCGTGCTCGTAGAAGACGGGCCCGTGGTCGTCTTTGGTGGGGTGGTAGCCTGTGGAGGAGTAGGCACAATCGCCGACCCGCCTCCCTGCTTAAAACCCCACATAGGGGCAGGCGTATACACCGGTATCGGTACTGTGAGCCCATACCCGGTTGGGCCAACCCCCCAAGGAGGACTGGTAGGACTAACGAAACCCTCCACAGTTTCACGAATCGTAACTGTGGAGGAAAAAGGCGTCGGCTGTGCCCCGTTCAGCTCCCGCGCGCAGTACCCCGTTCCGTAGACGTTATTGCACCGCAGGACGACAACGTCTTTGTTCTCCGTCCACATGCAAAAGTCTTCCATCGTTATGTCCGTCAAGGGGACGATATTGCTCCCGCGGATAACGATGGGGCCACGAGAGATGCCGTTGTTGACTGTTCCTGTCCAGTTCTTGAATTGAAGGTCCGAGATGGCGATAGCGCCTGTGTTGGGCTCTGTACGCCCGTACCAGTACTGGTCTATGTCGAGGGCGTAGGTGGTATCGTAGGCGTGGAAGTTCTCGAATATGGAGTTGCGGACGTACCCGTTTGCACCGTTGCCGCCTGGCCAGGTCTTTATCATGAGCATCTGCGTGCATTGGTGGACGTATATGTTCCTCATGTGGATGCTTTCGATCTGACTTCCGGCTATTTACCGCTTGTCAACACTGTCGCTTTGCCAATACCAAAGAGGGGGAAGAGGAGGGAACATACTTGCTGCGTCCAGAGATCCGATACTCATACCTCCACTCTGATTGCAGTAAATCTCCTCGATGAGCACGTTTTTGGAGGGAGTCTTGACGGAGATACATTCGTCGCGGTTGGTAACCTCTATGTGGTGAAGGTAGCAGTTTGACAGACAGATTAGATTGATGCCGTCTAGGCCTCCCTTGTTCCCCCCGCGGATGGTGATGTGGTAGTTTTCGAGGTTTGTAGCGTCGTTGTGGAATAGGTGGAAAGCTGGGGAGTCGATCTGTGTGTCCTTCGTCAGCACCAGTATCTAATCGGGAAAGAGGGGGGGGGAGGATACCAAGATTAGGTCGTGCACGGAGTAGTCTATGCAAGTCATGAACTATCGCTCGTTAACGCTTTCGTTCCCCCTTGGTCTATTTTGGGTGGTGGTATAGCATACCCTCAACAACCTTGCATTCTGACTAGACCCAGAAATCCTCTGCCTGTAGCCCTGCCCTTGGATAGCGCCCTTGCCGTTGCTGGAGTACATTTCAAAGTCTGTGGCTCTCTTCACGACAATTGCGTTCCCGTTGAAGCGTCCATCTTCAGACAAGGTGATCAATCCATCCAATTGGAAGGCCCATTTTGTCCCCGCGTTGAGCACCACTCCGGTAGTAACTATGGCCACCATCAACCCGCTGTCCATCAGTCCGCCCGAGTGCACAAGAGGGAAAAGGACATACTCAGATACTCCCCCTCAGGTACCAACAACGTCGCTCCACCACTGGCTTTAGCAACGCACTGCGAAAATGCGTTGGTAATAGCGACACCGATATCCGTCTTCCCGTCCGCCACAGCCCCGTAGTTGAGGACGTTACAGATAGTGCCGGACTTCTCGCTGAGTGAAGTTCTAGGACCCACTGGGACCCCTTGCACCAATTGCCCCGATACCCCCCGGACTAACAATACCGCCGCAGCGGTGGCAAGAGAGAATATCATGATTGGAGGCGGTTTAGGGGAAAGAAGGTAAAAAAAAAAAAAAAGAAAAAAAGAAGGGAAACCTGCACGGCAGACGTAAAGAATGTGATACCTGGGTTCAAGAAGGGGAAAAAATGAATGGACGGAATGAGAGTACTTCCTGTTTCTTCGTATAGCTACCTATCCTACTTGTGGCGAGAGGTCTACTCGGAGGGTTTGTGGGAGGGGGGGGATTTATATCTATGGTACCCACTCACACGGCACGGGTATACGGTGCGTCCCATGGAGTGTGTGTGACTAGGAATTGTTCTGCATACTACCACCGCTCCGAACATGGTGCACGCTCATGACCGGGTCCGGATTTCTGGCAGGGAGGGTTCACCAAATGAAGGAGGCAAGAGTTATCTTGCTGGACAAACGGATTGGGAAATCAGGAACAAAGGGCTTCCGTAACTTGGAGAGGGAGACGACGGTTGGTCGTGTATTGCATCAATGTTCTGTGTCGGAACTATCATGGAAGGGGGTTGGTTGACTAAGGGACTCGGGCTCTTGGGTGGAGGTTTTCGAGTCTACGGAGGGAGTGAAGTGTATGATATGAATGTTTTTGTTGATTTGTTAGCGATTTGAATTTTCTAGTGAAGGGGGATCCTCCCCCCCACAAGATTTTCACAGCTAGAAAGATGTTATTTGTTTTTGCTTCTTATCATTAGTTATTTATGATTTCCATCATGTTCAAGTTATATGATTTAGGGGTTTATGTCGTAACCTAGCGGTTCTATAGAAATGGTATCATACGATACTCCTAAAAAAATTTAAAAAAATTACACAGCAAGGGAAAAACAACCAGTAACCAATTCCCATCAGCCTTTCACGAAGCCAATATATCCCCGACAACAAACTCCCACGATATTTCGCACTAGCACATCCCGGGAGGGGGGGGGAGAACGAGCCGACCCCCCCTCCCACCCCCCCTTCACGGGAATGAGTTGTTCCTGATGTAACAACAAGGATTATATTCCCAGCGGCCCGGGTACAAGTATCGTGGAGATCGCGCGAGTGTTTCAGGTTTGGTCGCCACGGTCAAAGTGAAGCCGGGAAAAAGCCTTATGCAGTAATAAGCGAGCCCCTGGTACGGTAGGTGGTTTTCATCTTTTTTTTCTTTCGTAAAGTAGAAACGGGGAATTGGAGGGGCTTTGGCGGTGGTTGAGATAGAGTGGGTGATGTATACTAGTATCATAACTGTACAAGTACTAGTACTTGTACTTTTACCATGGTTGTATTGGGCAATAAGTGTCTGAAAAATTTAAAAAATTTACAGCAGGTGTTACACAACCATTCTACATATCATACTACTTGTAGTCCAGTCTTGTTCTCAGATACTGTACTCGAGTACAGTACTTTACTTCATGCAGGATACGAGTACCTGGATTTTGCTAGCTCAGGTGGGGAATGTCGGTTTCAAGTGGGGTTGAACCACCGGCAACATATCTGGAAGGATTTGGCAAGAGTGTGATAAAGTTGCTGTATTCCAGAGGCTCATTCAAGTTATCGGGCACTGTTCTGTTTATGGTTAGAGGAGGGTTCACTGCTGATCACTCGGGGTTGTCGGGCCTTCACATTATGCTTGATCGTCTTGAGTCAGTTTGGAGATTATTTGTGGGCGCGGCTCACCAGTGATGGGGCTAGTTACTTGTGGCTCTTTCCTTCCTTCTTTTTCTCCGCGCTGCTGTTCTATCGGCACCTCAATTCACTGCTAAGATAGAGCAAAGCATGTATCTGCCCAAAGCAAATCATGTTCCCGGCGGAAGCAACACGGAAGGGTCAAAGGGACGGAGAGGTGACAGTCGGAAGGCTATGGAAAACGGGAGTCTCTATGAAGCCTGTCGTTCTTTTTGTTAGCACGGGGGAGCACGCAAAGGGAGAAAGGGAGACATACTGTAAAAGGGATGATACACAAAGTATTGATTTTTTTATTCTTTATATCTGCTGAATTTCTATCTAAATTTTCACTTTATTCTGGATAGTTGCAGTTGCATAGTTGCAGTTGCATAAGTAGTAAATTTATAGTGGTAGTGGAGTTGCTGTTGCATCGCCGGACGAAACAATTTAACCTGGTACTTTTACATTGGCCTAATCTGGACCTCGGGTGGTAACCAATGCCCACGGTCACTTACAGCTTCCACGGTCTAGTTGACCCAACCTGTAAAGTAGCAAACACAGCATCACATTCCCACTCCTGAGTGCGCCGAGCAGCACCAAGCTTCTCCCATCGATCCGCTCCCGAACCGGGTTCATGGAAGGCTCAACAAGCCAAGCTCTCCCTTGTTTGTGGATCTGTGGCTATTCTAGCTAGGCGCGCCATCTAGGGAATAGGTATCTTGTTGAGTGTGGAAGAAAGAGACGTGTGGATCGCCATTGCTCATGTAACGACTACACCTTCTGTTTCTATAGGTATATGTTTAGATGTCAAGGGGAAAGTACGATAGTTACCCAAATCCCATGAGAATAGGTACAGCATCATACAGGATGTATTCTAGGGTAAACCTAAACTGAACACTACAAAAATGACCAACCCCAATGCCCGAAGGTTAGTATCTTCCACACACATCCTCTAGATATGATACTTCTAGGGTAACAACATTGTAATAGTGGAAGTTGAAAGCAAAGGTCTCATACCCTGCAATGGCCCGCTGGTTCGCCAACAATGCTACCTTTGGATAATATTTTGTCTTGATTGTGCGGGACTGTGGGTGTTCGTTGGCTGTGGAAGCACATAGTATTGCCACTGGTGTGCGAGGGCACGTGAAATGGGTCTCCGCACCCTCCTGTATTCAGTATTTATTCGCCGACCTGTGCTCCTAGAAAGACATACCGGTACCTACAACACCTTTCGTCAGCAAATTTTCCACAAGGTGGTTTTCCCTTTTGAAAAACAACAGCGCAGTGAGTATTCACAAGCGGACCTCCTTGCCCCGAGCCTGCTCGCTCCTTTCTTCCACCATCTCCTTTATCAATCTGCTCTTTTCCCTTGTTTTACCATCCTCCTTTGTTTTTCTCTTTCATATACACTACCACCTTGCCACATTTTATTATCCCTAGTCATTAAGCGAGTGAATCTATTTCCTTTTTGGTATCTCTGCTGATCCTCCTTGCGGTCAATTTTTATCGAGATGAGCCACCGACCATATGCTTCAGGAAGCCACAATAGGTCGTATTACCGATCGGCAATTCCACAGACCCTTGTGGCTCCACGTCTTTATAACCACCATGTTACCGATGCGGAGGTCCCAGCCATTCAGGAGCTCGGGTCTACAGAGAGCGAGAAGTGCATAGAGAGTTTCAAGCAATGGCAGTCACAAAAAGGGCGATATGATTCCATCGAAAGTGGCGAGAAGGGACTTACAATGAAAATTTCAATGAAGGACTTCATTAACTTCAAGAAAGCTTTAAATGTCGATGAGGATGAAAGGTTAGGCTGTTTTTCCCATGTCCTATAAGTGCTTTGCTAAATAGTATCAGGTTTCCAAGATATTCGTTTAACTCGTCATCTTCAACCCTAAAATTCACACACACACGTCAAGAACTATCCATGAAGGGATTGTAGGCACCATTTCAGATGGGCTCACATCGGCACGTGACAGCCTTCCAGCAAGCATCAAGAACAAGATTCGCATTGCAAGAAATGAAAAATTTGCTGGTTTCCAGGGGAGATATCGTGGGTCCGATAAGACTCCTGACGCTGCATTAAAAATCGAAAGTGCGGTTGGGGGAGAGGTGGTAAAGTTTGTCCTGGAGGTTCGTCTCTCAGAGACATATGATATGCTGGTTGAGGATGCTAAGATGTGGCTTGAAGGTCGGGAAACAGTATCTGCGGTTATGCTTATCAAGATTGTGGAGACTCCAGATTACAAGTGCCCAGTTCATGACCTTGATAATGAACAGTTTTCCCAACTCGGATTCCCCAACGGTCAAAAGATAACGGGAAAAATATTTACCCTTAAGCATATATATGGACCTGCTATCTACAAGGGGCTCCATTGGGTGGGAAAGATTACAGGGTTTATTGAGATTTGGAAGCGGAACCCAGGGTCGGGATCGGCTGTTCGTTTTGGCGATCGTATTGTGAGTGAGCGCTTAAGAGAATAGCAAGTTGCTATTGCTGACATATATAGGATCTCATTGACTTCTCCAATCTCCTACAAACTAAATTTTGGCTCAGTGAGTTCTTGGATATTGCACACAAGGATGACCGTGAAATACCCTTCAAGTGGGAGCGCTGCCTCGGTTACCTGGCAAGCGATATCAAGAAACTTGCTGCTGATAGGTGTCGTCAGATGTTAGACCACGAGGGAGGGGTCGGTGTTGGGGACCTCGACTACCAACCTTCCTCATCTCCACTCTCTTCACAGTAGCCAACTGGGCCTTTGTACCTGATATGGTCCTATTATATCTTTATAGGGTAGTTATTCTTATGTTCTGCTGCTTGAGTGGAGTGTTGGGAGGGGGTATAGGGGCTACCTTTCTGGGCTTTAGTTTTCCTAGGGGAGGGGGGCAGTACGTGTTTTTGTTCCTCTAGAGGGGTTTCCTAGAGATTCTTGAGTTGTTTTGCTTGTGGCTTACTTGTGGGGGTCTTTTACACTTGGGATAGTTTTCTAGGGAACATATTTGCTAGTAGCTTGTGGGGGGATAAAAAAATAAAAGTAGAGATTTGTCTACACTAAGTACGGTGTTATCAGCTCCTACTTACTGCATGCAAGGGGGTGGATCTAGCGGCCTGGATATGTTAATTAAAGCATAGTGAGGGATAGTGAAAATACCGTGGGGACGAAAATTTGTCCATGCTTGTATGCGGTCTACTCCTGAGTCCCTTACCATCAGGATTAGAGCAATCGAGAATGTTAGCAATGGCTGCTCCTAAAGCCGCCTCTTACACCTCTGCTATCATGCCTGTACATGAGGGGGGGGGTGTAGGGGGGACACGATGAAGCAGATAACCGGGTGACATTCCGTGATCGTCAGGAAACAAGGGTTGCCAATACTCCCGAGGCGCAACTTTATTCCTTAGTACGGTGCGTAAAATTAATAACTTGCATCATATCCCCCCCTGCTTGGTACAGCACACATTTTAAGTGCTTTGCATCGTATGATATAGGGCGTCGAGACCGCCGGGGATGGTGTAATCGACCTCACGAAAAAACAGGGTGCCGATCGAGGCCTTGCCCAAATCGCCGGCAAGCCTCTTACAAAAGATGTGCTCGGTGAATTTCCCTATGGTCTCGGAAAGAGAGGTTTCGACATCCCTCTGGGAGCGAACAGAACCCGGCTGGATCCTTCCAGCCCTGGGGAGTGGAGGCCTGAGGTTGTACATCCCGCTCAAGCGGGGTTACCACGGCCCACCTTTATTCAGCACAGACTGTGTGTACCTGTATGATACAGTAGTGTGTTCTGGTATTCTTGACACTATCTTCTTTTTTTTTTTTTCTAAAAAAAAAAAGACAATGATTGTGGGCTGGTGAACTAAGTTTCTATCCTATCCATAACGAAAACAAGTATGATATAACAATGCAGCACAACGATCAAATCTAACTTCTCCACTCGCGAACCCACCAACCACATTTATGATGCTTCAATTTTCCGCAGAATAGTTGCCTTCCAAGAAAGAAAAAGGGTAGAAAAAAACCCAGTATCGAAGAAGATATCAACCAATCCGGAGAACGATTTCCACCTCCATCACTAGAGTAATTTAGGTAATCCCTTATTGGATATATACACAGTGTATACCCCCCGATGAGGAAGGAGAAGAAAAATGCTTCATTTGAGGCCGTCCGCTGGAAGGGTATGATAACAAGGGTATGGATTGGAATACTATGAAACTGTTTCCCTCCCGCACGACAACATCCTCTTAGAAATAGCTGGCTTTTGGAAGGGCTGATTTTGGAGTGAATATATTTGGCTTAGCTTATGTACAGTACAACTGGGATTTGGACCCCCCCATACTAAATTCTTGTGCCTGAGATAAATTTTGAAGTTGGGTAGGAGGGGCGGACCTAGAAAATTCTAAAGGACATTACAGCCCTAACAATCGAGTTCACGGAGCGATGGTGATGATATACCTGCTCTTATGAGTAGCCAAACCACCATCGGAATGCAAGGGTCTGCCTTTACCACCATTCCCAAGGATCATTGGAGGACGCCAGCGGAGTCCCAATGCGATGGAAGTGGTCTCTATCACCGGCGATCACTTAGCGTCAAGTTAGGGCTCGAACAGTAAATTTACAGACCTTTGACATCCAATATAGAAGTCTTCCATGGCGATACAAAACGCCAGGAACCGGGTTATGAGTCAAAGCCAGTATGAATAACTGGGATAGGTGACCGACAACTGGTTGTTCGAAGCCCATCAAGTAATTTGGGATAACAGGTCGGGGGTTCACACGAAAAAATTTCACTGATCACGGAACTCTATCTGGATTATTGAGATCCGGAAAGGTGAAGTGCAACTGTAGAATATCGAGTGAGACCTTATGAAGCCGTGAAAGAAAAACACTAAAGTACACTAAATAATGTGACCTTCATTAAACCACTCCCATAAATCTCCGTAGCCAGGAGCAAATAACGGATTACGCTGCTGCTGAGTTGGGAGACAATTTCCGCGCGTGTGCGCGCGGGTGTGTGTAGACATTAAGGATTACGGTTTGCACCAGACGTCCTTCTCCAATGCCCCCTCTTCGGTTCCTGTGTAGTAACCATCGGTGATTAGGGTCTGCTCCACCTTGCTCCAGTAATCCCATTTTCCGGCTTCACCAGTCTTGAGATCCAAGTCTCCGATGCGCGCTTCGACACTGCCATCCAAGTCGATGCGAAGAAAGATGGTGAGGTCGCGGACAGTCATGGCGGTGACAAATCTCTCCTGGCAGTATTGGCTACCTTCCCGCGCAGCTTTGATGGGGCCCAGGGGGTCCATCTCGAGTTGCAAGCGCTTCAGAAGGGGCATCAACTCACTGCTAACAAGGAAGTCTACAGTGCGGTCCTCAATCGCTTTCTTGGCATCCTCCCAAGTTTCTCCAAGACGGAGCTGCAAATTCTTCGGCGGAATGGATGGCAGAATGTGCTTCAGGGTATTCCTGACACGTGACTCTTCTCGAGAGGACAAATCAAGCGGGCAGAAGCTCGGCTTTCCACCATTCTTCCGGAGACGTAACGCACAGGTTCTGCATCGCCTCCAGTTGGCGGGAGCGGAATGAGACTGAACCACCCATTTTGGTTTGAACTCGACAAGAATCTGACGGGTCGAGAAATCCTTCTTTTGGAACTCCTCGGCGGTGACACCGGCGATTGGTGGTGCAGTGGTATCGTCGGTGTCCGGAGGTGTCGGCGGGAGATCTTCAATAGGACGTGGGCTCATATCCAGGATCACGAAGCCGTAACCTTCCGTTTCTTCTTCAAGGTATAAACCGCGTCTCTTGGCGGGGCGCTTTCCAGCATTCTCCAGGTGAAGAAGGTTGACGTTTTCCCGAAGTATGACTGATTTCGGGACCCTGATAAGTGTCGTCGGAACCAAAAGATGGGAAGGGAAGAGGGGGTGAAAAGTGTGAAGGAGGTGAGAGTAAGCTAACAAATTGGGCTGGGCAGAAGGGAGCGCTTTGCGGAGTCGCAACAATTTGTTGGCATACTCATCGGCTGGAGGAGCCCCTGGCGGGGCGGAGAGGCGATAGATGATGTTTGCGGCGCCTTCCGCGAGGTATGTCAATCGAAGGTCTTCGGAAAGCAGCGACACTGAAGAGAGGTCTGCCAGCGGAGGGACTGAGGTGGACGAAGTGGCATCGGTGGGACTATCGGGCGGGGAAGCCAAGGCGGCCGAAGACATGTCTGCTGGTGGGAGTGTCAAGGGTGGCAGTGGTGGGGAGGATGTTGAAGTGGAGGCTCTACGGAGGATGTTTTTCGCTATCCAAGGCCTCGCGTTGGGAACGAGGGGGATCAAGGCGGCGGAAAGGACTAGAACCAGCAACGACGCGGCAATCATGGGATGGTTAGTTTGGCAGGTTTGGCAGGTTTGGTGACGGGGGAGACGACAGCGGGAGCCTCGACGCACTGGTGGAGCCTTGGCAAGAGTTGACGAAGACGACGGTTGCGCTATCGGCTCTGTTGAAGAGGAAATTGTTGGCAAGAGGTGAGGCAACTTTCATGTCAATACTCGAGTAGTGATGCTAACCCTTTTCACGCCAAAGAGGCTCAAACGCCCAGATGAAGAAATGAGATCTGGTTGATGAGGAGCATTAGGAAAGGCGAAAGAAGGGGGGCGGAAGAAAGGGAGCAAGACGACCCCAGTAAATAAGTAAGCGAGAAGGGATGTGCCCCCAACACCTTGCCTGCTGAATACCGGGCAATTTCAACATGCTGTCACCCAGATTCGTATCTCGGCGCTCGCACTTGAGTAAGTCGATGAGGGTGAGACGGAGGGGTCTCCGTCTTTTGTCTCTCCCATGGTCGGCAAAGTTTACTTTCTCGCACGGGATGGGCAATAGCAGTAAACAGGGTAGGGTCAGGTTCCGTGGGGGGGATCGGTCAGAGATGGGAGGGGAAGAGGGGGGGGGAAAGTGGGAAGAAGGAAAATAAAATAGTAGTACCATAGTGGCACGACATTCAAGCTCCTGCGGCGGATGAGCTCGTCTCTTCCCCTTTAACCCTCAGCCTCTAATCTCCCCCGCAATCAGAATGGTGCCTATGATATCAGCCAGATCACCAAAAGTGCCTTCTTCATGCAAACACAAGTGAAGTGAAGATCATCTGGGGGGGGAGAAGGGGGTGTGCTTTTGTCTCGGCGATCGTTGTGAAACCTGAGCATATTATACTTAAATGCTGGCAGAGTACCATAGATGTCGGCTCCACTTCCAGCTTTCACCCACACAAGCGGAGGATGAAAGGAGAAAAAGGATGAAGCCTCCATCTCCGCCGATATCCTACTTGCACGGTACAGTGCCGGTCAATGCCAATCAACACCTAAACCAGCCCGAAGTGTGACCAGCTTCAAACTCTTCTAAGTCAACAACAACAACCCATAAGCTCAAAAGACTCTGTAAAAGTCTTTAATTCATGATTGTCTAGAGAATTATAGAAGGATTTAAAGAAATATTGACTTGCCACAGTGCTGGAGCAGTTCAAAGTTTGTGATTTTTGTGTGGGAGCTGAAAAAATTAACACTGACAAAGCTAACTGTATCAGGTAATATCTTGGCAACACTATACCTAATACGGTAATATCTTTCGCTGACTTTTATCAACCCCCTAGTACAATGCTAGATAACCTAGCCCAAATAGGAAGGTGATCGCCGCTTAGTAAGCCGCCGCGAATTAACACAGGTGTCGATTGGCAGTGTCCGGCACTATACCGGTACGAGCACTCGAGTACCGGTATGATAATATTAATACAATGCCTCGGGTCACCCAAGCTTGCGGTTGTCACATACTGGCTGGTCGGCTGCTGGCTCGGACATGCCACCCTGTTTGGAATCGACCAAACACCTGACACCAGCTGCCAGCAATGCACAAGGAGCTTTGAAAGCGAACTAAACCCGGATTACAGCCGTCCATCCGTCTTATGTGACCCCTTCTCGGTGCACGGCAAAGCGTGCCTTTTCCCACCCATGTATCATACTTGAGTGTTGCACAGATATCCTTGTTATGCTATGATTCACAGTTCTCCACGAAGTTAGCATGTCTAAATCAATTCTGGATTAAGCATCGCCCAAGCCCAACTTCAATTCTGATCGTGGATGGGGTTATGGTCGGCCCACCGGCCACAGGTGGTGCGACATGCCGATAAGTGCTCCTCAATAGTCTGCCACTATTATTGCTACTTTCGTTTTGGGTGCTCCTTGTCATCGCGGGGTCCGGAGGGAGGGGTTTGTTGCGCCTGGCTCTCTTTCTTGCGTCTTCCGAGCTTTGATAGAGACACTACCATTTACGACACTAAAAAGGCAACTCACATGCACACCGCTGTTACCAGATTACAGTAACCTTTTCCCATAAACTTGGATACGAGATAGTTTTCGAGTAGGATACCGGTACAGTACCATTACCCTATCAAATGGTTCATTTCACCATCACGGGCCCAATTCTCTCCGCTGCATGAGACAGGGTGCATCGGAGAGGACCGTATCCCCACATGTCTCACACTTGAGCAAAATCTAAGGGTCCAATCAGAGATAATCCTGCTGCCCGAGACAAATAGTAATAATGGAATGCTCGAGCACTGCTGCCGTGGTTTTTCTTGGTACTTTGCTCAAGCAGGTTAGTAATGCATATATACAAGTACCCCCATCTCAGCCCCCAACACTCATTTTTACCCGAATGATCCACCTGAGATATATCCCCCTATGGTTCTGGGAATCCGTAGTTGGTCATTCGCACAGAATTCCGTCATTAACGATCACTCACTCTCAGGTTCTGAGTTGCCCTGAATATGGTCTCCTTGATATCAAAGTGGTTGGTATTGGTATGGGGATCGTTGCGGGAATGATTGCTGTTGCGGGAATGCTGAGAACGGATAGATGATAGGAATTTCTGGAGCGCGGACTGGTATGGAATCCGGTATGGAATCTTGGAATCTTGAAATTTAGGAGGCTGCGCTGGACTAAGAACTTGTGCATATTGACTGTTGCTGCTATTTTTCTGTTAAGAATATTTAGAAATATGAGATGCTATGAGGGCTGACTTCGGATTTCAAGAATGAATCGAACAATCCAATAGTTTCAACCCATCGCTTGTTTCAGTTGCTGAGTTGCACTTGTCTTTGTTAAGTGTCGCGCGGGGTGAGCTATTTACTGCGTTAAGCGCCGACACACTACTGCAATCAAGTTGACTTAGGTTACTAACAACAGAACTGCCGTGTTTGATGCATTCCGCTCGACTGGCTTATGCCTTCTCAGAGTTGGTTACTTGAGTCAACCCACTCCCGAGAAAATAATACTACAGTATCATCATCATGGTTCCGGCACCCCAGTCCATGAGCTGAGTGCCGAGACAGTGGGGGGGGTCTAGGTCTCCTGGAGAGAATCCATTTCTGTTACGAGATACGGTACCCGTACCATTCTATGGCACGATATCCTGGTGACGAGAACGGAGCTCTTGAGGCCAGTCCCCCCCTCAAACCTACTCAAGTTAGGATGATGAGCAGAACTGTAACCAACGAGATCAGTCTTCCCTTGGCGGCAGCTATATAAAAGATTATGATATTAGTAGGTTGCTTTAGGGTTTGAAACATGGCTGATAGAGAATACAGTAGTCCCTTTTTGTTAGGGAGAAATTATTGGTTAGGGTGGGTTCAGACCCCACACGGTGTGTTTGTAGCTAGAGGGAGATCAAGGGCTGTGCTCTCATCCCTCTACAGTACATTACACTCGTTCTATTAAGTATGATATTATCATACTATGATAGCAGTGAATCCAAATTTCCCTGAGCCTGCCGGGCTCCAACCCTAACTCAGAATTATCCATCTAGAGTCCAACTCCCTTTCTGTCCTCTTTTTTTTTTTTGATTTCTTGTTTACCCCAACCGCAGGAAACTAATTCGCCGTCCCAGGTTGATCGGTTGATTGATTTTCCTGTCCAATATCAGACCCTATGCAGTAGGATCGGGAAAAGAGAAACCGGGAGGTCCCAAACCAACATGAGGATATGGGATAAGGGTTTGTAGGAGCTAGGAAAAAAATAAAAGAGGGGTGTCCATGCATGTGATAAGCAAGTGAGCTGGAAGGGAGAGGAAGAGGTATCGGTACTATAGTAGGAGTAAATATGCCAGGTGGGACGAGGGACAGTGGGCCGAGGGTAGGGGGTGGAGCAGGCATCCAAGAGAAGATTAATATGATACTGACCCTATCATCAAACAAGGTCGATAAAAAAATGAACCCAATTAAAGCAACAAGAGTCCCCAGCCGTGCCTGTCTGCTAGCAACAGATTCATATTTGTTAGCTTCAATCAAAAAAAAAAAAAAGTGGAAGTATCATATATAAAGTTGCATTTTTCATCGTGGTCTTGGAGCAGAACGGGGGCCCTAAGTTTAATGTGGTTAGACAACTAGAGCGAGGGAGAATGATAAAGTATTCAAACCATTAAACGACTTCGGACAACAGTTAAAGGTTTTTCCTGTCCGGGCATGTGAGCTCCTATCACTTGATAATACTTGTTGTCCCGATCACACCCCTCTTCTTAGCTATCAGCAACAACACACAACTAGCTGGTACTGTATTGTTTTCTTTGATCCCTATTTTTATTTAGTTTACAACCCCCCCACCCCTCACAGGTTCACCAGTAACCATTGCCCCCGTTCCTGTGGGGGATTTCGTTTTTTTCTTTTGGCCGTTGACAACGCTCAACACAATTCCCCAAACCCTGGTTACTATCCTCCCCATCACCTAGGCCCCCTATTGCATAATCGCACTTAGCCAGGTCGCAGGTCACGAACACCTCCACCGAGTGCTGTGCAGGAGAGAGATGGTTTATATTATGTGTATACTTTCGTTCAATAGCTTCGCTCAGTACTCTCAGCAGTACCCAAGCCACAAGAAATTACCTTCGTGGGTGGGTGTGGGGAGACGAACAAATACCCTCGTATATATTTCCCTCTCTCCCCACAATTCCCCCGATTCCCTCCGTTTTTGTGCCCCTAAAGAAGCCTATAGAAAGAACTAAAGGATGAAGTGGTGAGAATGAGATCATCGCGGGCCAAGCATGGCTTAATGTGAAAAGACGGTGAACTAGGACGATTGATAGAGGTGCTGGCCAAGGACGGACGATGAGATATATATATCTCTAAACAGCTAACATCTCTGGAAACCACAGGAGGCTTCATAAACCATAACGGATGAGTGGAATGCATGAAAGAATTCCGGCGAGGACAGGAAGTCAGCAGAACTTGGCACTAGCACAAGACATGTCAGGTACAAGTTTGCCATAGAGATTTAGGTGCAAATCGGGCCTCGAATAAGTACTCTGAGGTTTCGCCTCAGCCACTGTGCCAGAGAAGCCTGGCACAACACCACCCATCACTCGGCAAGACGAGTGGATGAAGACCAAACCTACAGTGCTGATTACGTAGTATTATAAAGGTGACCACCAACCCCTCCTGTCGCAATGCAACAATCCTCACTATTTCCCTCTCGGTTGCGCTGTCAACACCACACTCCGCTCGCTTAACGGCAACAGATTCACGATGGCTGTGCGGATAGTTCCCGGTACGTATCTTTCCTTGACCATGCTGATATGAGGCGATCACGAGTACTGACTGCTATGTAGAATTCAATTCCCCATCTCACGAGCACGTCGCAATGCACGCCAGAGACTGGTGCGAGCGCGATACCCGATGTGGCGATGCAGGTCCCGCAATCCTCCCCACCACTTCCAGCCCTGTCCACGGCAAGGGTACCAGAAAAGCGGGCTCCAGCCCCGCAAGCAGTCTGCGTAATTGAATTGAATTGACGCCAGCCAGCAATGTGAGGACAGGGCTGGTTGATTAATTCACTAAATGCGATAGCCATAGGGCGTTGACGACCGCCCCAGCAAACTGGAAGAGAGGGTGGATAGGAACCACTAGGAGCTCATGAACCTCTTGCGTGGGCTCATGGAGTCGGCGGGGAAGAACATGGCGATAACTGACGACAGGTTGGCGTGCGCCGAACAGAGGCTGGAACAGTTGTCGAGACGGGTAGGACAGCTGGAGGGGAGTTTCCCGATGCCCGGAGAAAGGGAAGCTGGTCCGGTGCAAAGCGCCTAAAGGCGGGTCCTCCGGCGAAACAAGAATTCCGTTGCAAACCGTTCGGGGTTGGGCCAAGACACTACAAATGGGGACTAAAAATACAGTTCTGTATATGATACTGTATTCCAGACTTTTTATTATTTTTATCTCAAGTTACATAATTGTGTCTCTCCACTCTCCACGTTTTTTTTCCAGCATGCTCTACATAAATTAGGTCCCTTGTTTCACCCTCACCAAAAACTGGACTCTTTCCCTCTAAACTATACCTGACAGAAAGGTTTAATTAAAAAAAAAACTTTTGATTGTTGAGCACAAAATGATTTACCTCTCCACGCTGTTTTTCCCCTGAAATTTGTTGCTGCCATTGACTAATCTGACATCTGGTTTTGCTGGTTTGGAGGTCCTGGTTTGATTCCATTTGCACCAAAGTGAGGGGGGAAGGACATAGCGACACACTGACCTTGGTGGGTAGTCCTGTCTCAGTGTTTCCGAGGGGCGGGAGAGAGAGAGGGAACGACGCACGGAGGAGAGGGCGGTTGAAGTAAGACGATGGGGATCTGAGAAAGCAGACAAACAATCCGTCATTATCCTGCACACTCCGCAATCACTCTATCACAGGCAACTGCAGCTATGGCGGAAACCAATGCCTAAACCCAATACCCTATGCCGAATAACACATGATAGAACAAAATAAACTATCATAATAATAATATCATTATTATGATAAACAAAAAACCCAATGGCTAATACCAACGGGCATGAAACAACACCAATATCCTATGCCTACTAGCATATCGTGTGAAAAACAGCAATCCGTCACTAGATGCCTAACCACCAACACCCATACCCACATGCCTACCCCTCGATACTCCATAACCCCTTGCCTCATGGGGAATCCAACAACACCAACGCCGCATCCTTGGTATGATATTTGCTACTTTGTGTCCACTATGGTGGACGCGCTCTTAGACGGGCCCGCACTTTAAGCTCCGTGTTTATGGGGGGGGTGGCCCTCCGCCGAGACTGTTCGCTGCTTGCAGTGTTGACTGCTGATACCGGTTTTCAGGTTTGATCTGGTGTAGCTAGCTATCCATGATAGCACGGCACACCGCTAACGCCAAAACCCTAGAGAAAAACGGGTGATATTTTGTGACGGATATCGGGGGTCGAGGATGCCAGGGGTATAGTAAGATAGCGATTGTAGGTACGGAATAACTCTCGCATTGATTGAGCAGATTGCAGCAGCTATCTAGCAGACCACGTTATCCCCTTCATTGTGTAAACTGAAAAGATATGAGTTGGGATTTACCTCCATAATGGTTCCTTTATTTAGGGGACCGCGCCCCAACCTCGCTAATTGCTACCTAGGCAAAGACCTCGCTTCAGGGCATGACAGAAAACAAGTCTCTTGTTATATCCCTCACGGCATCTGTCGTGATTCTGGCTCTTGTCACTCCCATAATTTGGTGTGATTATCAAGCCTACCTATCTGTGGGACTAGGCGGCTTTCCCCACGATGTCTGTGGGTGGCTCCTCGCGAATATCTTTTGTCCTTCCGGGCGAGAAAAGATGAGAATCACCGAATAACCCACGACTACCGGCACACCTCGGCTGGGGTATTAATGGACATTCCCCCAGACCAGGCTGTCGCCCAAAAATCGGAAAGCACTCAATTCCATATCACTAAGCTTCCAATTTGGGCACCCCGGAAGCCCGCCGGGTGTGTTTTCTCACTGAAATATCATTAATCATGGGATCACTAATGAGATCGTCATGAGTAAGAGGAACCCCGGGCTTTTACCAAAACCGCAAGAACGAAATCTCAAGCTTATTGAGATCGCTACTTCCGCTCAAGAGCGCCGCCACGGACCCGCGTTTTTCATTCATCGGGATATACCCACTCCACATAGGGGTGCAGAGCCGGCCCGGAGAGAAATCGCCCATTTCCATGACAGCGATGGATATTTGCATGTCGTGCTATCGCCGACTGACTGCGCGGAGTTTATAGAGAGTGGGTGGGAGAAAGGTATCATATCTATTGAGCAGGAGCATGCTTTTGCAGTCCCAATATCCCTTATAACATGCGCCGAGGAATGAAATCGAAACTTCTATCACTACGGCAATATTGAAGATGGCCATTGGCTGTATGGTGGATAGCAAGGAAGTCTCGTAGCGGGAGGAAAGATTTGTAAACAAATTTTCCGCTGGATGATCAAAATATGGCACCTTGACTACAAATTTCTAAACCCTAGTGCGCTGGTTATGATTCTAAGCATAGGCTATCCATAATTGGTGACGTCTTACTCAGAGCCCCACCGAAATATTAGCGTCCAAGATTTCCAAAACATGTTCGGGAGGATTACTATAGTTAGGTATCAAAAATAACTGAACGCCCACAGGTACTACTAGGTATAAATTCTTCCTGTTGCTACCTAGGGACGTTCAGCTATTTTTGATACCTAACTGTACTAGCACTATTATTGCTATATAGAATGATGCTCCCATCTTAGAAGCACATGGGTGGTCCGGAAAAAAGCTACCGGGAACTTTCTCCATTCTACTACGGTATCCTACGAGGCCGACAGTAGTTGCCTAATCGTTAGACTAAAGATCAGTAGCCTAGCTCTTTGTCCACATCGGACAAACCTCACCGAATATAGCTCGGGCGAGGTAGGGTGTCCATGAGAAAGAAAGCTCAACACACGAGTACTAGAGCCTTTACTATTTAAGTTACTACTCTAACACCTGTAATCTTTAATAAAATATCCCCTCTTACTTCCTGCTCTGTACGGGTAAACCTGGGTCGACACAAACGAGAATGTTCAAGGATGACAAATTTCCGAACAGGTGAACACTTTCCAAGCCTACTACTGTAAAAGTCCCTACCCCAAAGCCGATCTCTAGTGTCCACTCCTGAGGAGATAGGTCGGCGAGTACCTTATGGCAACAACTTTCTGGGCAAGAGTTGTTTATGGCTTTTGTCTCAAGGTCTGAGGACTATTAGAGGGGTTTCCTTTTTATATCCACGATCTCCGATCAGCCTCGGATCTTCCCGATCAGAGACGAAACACCCTGAGAAGGAATAGTGTCTTTCCAAACTGGGTATAGCTTGGGGAGGCTGGGCCTGCCGGATCTCACTAACCGGTATTCGTCATGTTGTTAACCTACTCCGCTAAGCCTATTGTGATATAGGCACTGACTTCCCTGGAGACCCCTTCCAGCGGATTTAACGAGTTTTTACGGTATGAGCACTTGTAACATAATATAGGAAAAACCCATACGGTAGCTGGCGTCCGAAGGCATGGACAAGAAAAACCTAAAAACAAAAGAAGCCTCCTATCATATCACCCCTTAAAGGACCAAATCAACTACCGTACGGTACGGTAGGTCCTCCTTGCTTGCCCTTCCACAGGGCCGAGCCCAGGCCCCGTGCCGAAAAATTCAGGGTATTCGCTCAACCCCTCCACGGTAAAGGCTGGGCAGTTGAGCGCTGGATCGCTAGGGAATATGATATAGCTTTTCAGCTTGGATTTTCCGTAGACAGATATTGGAGTGCGCGTTATTCAAACTGTAGTGCCTCCAAATGTTAGGATTCAAATATTTGTAGCACCTTGACGGGTGTCGTTCCTCGAGGGCATAATTCAAGTATCATACCTGTACCAAATATCCTAGCAACGGGCTATTAGGCATTGATGGTACCGCACTTGGTCCGGATACACCAAGTCATTTGCCGGCAAGTGTATCTTCTAGTTTTGCCGGGTAGGAACCCGCTGAGGGTTGAACACTGGTGCCCGCATGGCACCGTGCCGGTACTGTACTATACTGTACGATGTTCGGTTTCTACACTCATGGGAGGATATGAGGGAGTCTCACTACGCAGGCTTAGATCTATGATGTATACTACGGTTCATTCCATGGATTCGTCGTAGGGCGTGGTGAGACTTCTTGGTTTACGATATAATTTCACTGCTGGTTTGACGAAATCCGCGGACAGGAGACTAATGTGGCGAAGAGAAATGTGGGGAGTTGTTAGTTGGAGTTCTAAAGTGCGGGATGTTGTGAACTCGAAAAATTTCAGGCGCCACCGGTAGTGAGTGCAGATTTCTTGTTCTCCTTGTATCATATCGAGCTCAACACTGTATCCACCACCGTACCTCCGAACCACCAAACCATCTCTCGAACCGCCTCCAGAGCTGGCACTGGCACCGCAGTTTATTTTTTTTTGGTTCGCGGTTAATGAGCTACAGATCTCCTATTTGAACCGCCCCGGGCCGGGGTGCTAGGACTTCCCTTTGACCCCACGGTAGAACTAAGCGGCTTGGGTTTGTTAAACCGGCTCCGGCAAGTTAGGTTAGGGAGGACCGAAGTGGTCGAGTACCTAAGCGAAATTCTTATGTCCAAGGACCGTACTTTACAGTACAAGTACAGAGCCACTACTCAGGGTGTTTTTGCTTTACCCTGGACTTGGTTTGAATTCGAACCGTGCTTATACGGCACTCGAGTATTATATAGGCCTTTGCATTCCCTACCACCTATATCACAGAACTCCCGCAAGCAATCCGCTCCCATACGGCCTCTACTGTAAAGAGAGACGGTCCCAGAGTAGAAGAGGGGGAAAACGCACCGGAAACCCCCGATCAAGAAGCTGCACGGCACCTAATTTGATAGTATTCCAGAACAGTTTGATATGCAGTAAGTTCCACACTGCAGACAAATGATGAAATACCATGTGGTGGATACCGGATGGGGGCAGGAAAAAAAGCATAAGGAATGGAAGTTGCAGTCGAGTGAGGGTCTGTGCAAGTAATCGAGACACCATTCACCATAGATGATACACACCCTCAGCCGCCTTTTGCTCTCCTTCTGACAAGATCCATTGGACAGGGACTGGGGGAGAATTTCGGCATCGGCGAATTCCCACGTTGTTGGCTTTTAGAAAAAGCAACTTGTGCACTACATTTTCCGTATCACGAAATACGGTACGGTGCCAAGATCAGGTTGGCTGGCTCATCTCTCGATACCCCCGACGCCTTCCGTCGAGCAATCATTTGGGGGTGCCGTCCTCGACGACGCTGCTGTAGGCACAGTGCTCTTCTCAAGGCTTGCGATAGGGCGAGCTTACACGAGGGTGCTGTTGCTCCTACAAATGTAAGGTATTGGGTATCGCGCTTGGGCGAATCTGGGCGCATCCTTCCGGCACCGAGCCCGTGAAGAATATTTCTCCCATCTTTGGTACTCGAGTAAACTCCCCTGTGAGCCCGGTACCGGTATTATAGAGTGCCGAGTACTCGAGTACCGGTACAGAACCAAACTGCAGAGTGTTTTTCTCCCACACCTGACGCGAGATGTTTCGTTGGCGGGAAATTCCACGTTGCTCTTGCAGAGCCAAGCTTGTGATATATCCAATCAGGGCTCACTGTTGGCGAAAGTGATAAGCTTCTCCTTCGTTGTCAGGTAAAAGCTTCTAGAAACGGTCTGAGCGGCGCAACCCGGACATGATAGTGCGGTAAGCAGATACCGTTGGTGGAATCGCGATGCGGGGTTGCACATGGGAAATGCCTCGTGGATGGATGGGTGTCAAAATATTGCACTACAAGTACGAGTACAATACTGGCCTCAGGGGTAGAAGGGTCAGACAGAACTGTGCTGGACTTTCTGCAACAGGTGGAAGAACTAGGTGGGGAATTAAGTTGCGGTAGATATGATCCCGTATCGCTTTTACTTTGGTACTAGTGACTCCCGCGCACTAGACTTTGTGTTGGAGGGATTTTTTGAATAAAGTACCGGTATGAGCGCGATACTGTTCTGCGCTCGCGGGGTATGACACAGTGCCAGTAAGATCTACAGAACGTTTTTTTCAGGGTTCAGGCATTATCGTGTGCCTCGATGGCGAGTGACGGATGGCGCATACCTGCTTGCTTATTGGGTCGGAGTGTGAGTTGGATGGAGTTCTTGTAATATGATAGGGTACGATCCGGTAGTCTACCAAGCTTACAGTACTCGCACCCTATCATGCCGTGCTCTGGGAGCAAAAGTGGTATTGAGTTTTGTGCAACCTCTCTGTTAGTTTGAGCAAGGGGGATCCAAACCGCAATCGGGCGATACTATCCCAGCGAGGCACCGCTTGGTTCTCCTTATCTTCTTCGCAGTACCGTACGTACCGTATTTGTTTCTTTTCAGGGACGGCATGGTGTCTTGGTCAAAAATAAGATTTTCCAGGTATCATAGAGTAGTACAGCAGTACTCCACTACAGGGGATTTAGCTCTCTCGGATAGGCGTAAGCTGGGCATGGAATTCCGGAGAGCGTTGAAATCATATATCTTTGGGTGGCTGCCGCGTAGGGTGGAATCTTTTCTCTTTCACTTTCCCCTTTTTCTCCCCCCGTCGTTGCTGGGAGATTCTGGTAGCCATGGTCGATGAACCGAACTCGATGGATTCTCCGGAAGGCCGGGGGCAGGTGGTGCTCGGGGTGAATGCAGCGTGCTTGGGATGTACTATACTGTTCGTGGTTTTACGGTTGTACGCGAGGGTTAGTGTGAAGGGTTTGGGTACGGATGATGGTAGGGCTCTAATTTATCTGTTTGAATATATCTCGGTTGGGGTGGAACTCGGGCTAATTTTCTGTAGTGTTGATTTTCCTTGCTACAGTGACTCCCCCCTCCAATATTCCTCGGCCGTGTGGGAGATGGAACAAGGTAGTTAGCTAATCCGTTTGTTCGTCAAAAGTTGTGCAGTATCGGGTTATTCGTGACTGGCCTTTTTGGTACGTAGTGTTCGAATAGAGAGAGTTTATGAAACAATTCTCACAAAGAATCTAGCAATGAAATATGGCATGGGAAGACATATCGGAACAATATCTTCAGAGGAGTTAGTTATGTACACCAAGGTGAGTTAAATTCCCTTTCTTAGAATAGAGTTATCGCCAATTCGACTCTAACAAATTTCTTAGATGGCCTGGATCAGCGGATTACTTCACACCGCATCAGCAGCCTTTGTCAAGGCTTCACTACTGGCACTTTATCTGCGCCTCTCATCCAGCAGAACCTACAGAAGCCTAAGCTACATCTCGCTGGTGTTAGTAGTTGGCCATGCGATCTCAGGCCTCACGGTGACTACGTTTCAATGCACCCCAGTACCGTACCTATGGGACAAGACGATCAAGGGCCGCTGCATCCGGACAGGAATTTTCCACTTTGTGAATGCGGGGCTAAACGTTTTAACCAATGTACTGATATGCGCCCTCCCGATGCCAATGCTTTGGGGGGCCCAACTTCCGAAACGTCAGAAACTCGGATTGTGTATAGTGTTCTCACTCGGAGCATTGTAAGTCACTCTTCCGCAACCGACGCACCAGAGTCTAACTATAACGTAGGGCTTGCACAGCAAGCATAATTCGCCTCCTCTGTCTCCGCGAGCTCCTCAAGTCTCACGATCCAACATGTATCCTCCCTCCCCTCCATATCCCCTACCCAAGCTAACCCCCCACCAGGGACAATAGTAAACTCATTCATCTGGTCCATAATCGAACTTCACGCTATAATCTTGGCCGCCTGCATACCGAGCTTCAGAACCCTGATGGGACGCCACTTCCCGGACCTCCTTGGGTCATCTTACTACTCACACTCCACCCCAGGCAGTATGCGGATGAAGACGAAACTGGGCCGACACACGCACTACCGGGTCAAACACCACATGCCGTACGCGCTCGGCAGCATGGATACTCGCGAGCACACTACGAATCATATCGAGGGTGGCAGTGGGATGAGTGGAGGGAGTGGATTGGATGATAAGGATAGGGACGAGGGTGGTGGGATGATGGCTGTTGGGGGCGACGGGGAGAGTGAGATTTTGTTTATCGAGGTCCCGGATGGGGGGATTATCAAGACCACCGAAGTGGAGGTTAGGGTTGTTGAGAGGGGGTAACTACTAACTTGGGAATTCCTGTTCTTTCGGTTTCGGTTTCGGTTTCGGTTTCGGTTTATTTTGTTCTTGTTCGGTCTGCTTATTTGCGTGGTCAGGAGTCTTTTTCTTTTTTCCTCCTTTTTTCTTTCTTTCTAACTTTCTCCCGTGAGGGAGGAGTGAGCGGGGAGTGCCCTTACCCCGCACTGTATTGGATTAGATGGATGTCGGGCCGGGGCGCGGGTTTGGAATATCATACACTGCTTGAAGAATTTCTTACCGCAGCACTTATGTTTACTTGGAGGAGGTTTTTTAATGGATGGTCGGTCTGTCGGTCGGGTGCTGTGCTGGCACGGGATCTGCCAGTTATTTCGCTTCATCAATGGGAATATCATGCCTGATGACATGAGTTAGCGGACGTCAGTGGTGCAGTTCGAGTGAGTCTCTGTGACCTTAGCTGATTCTTGTGCGATAAAAGTGGGAGTTTGGGGCGAAGCAGGTACTGTACTGTACGCCCCCCGAACCGTATCGGTGGAGGGAATTATAGAAGATATCGCTACCCAGTCCATCTTCTATCCGAACACAATACCTACCAACCCAGATAAGGTTATTTCGAAGTTCTTTCTTTTTCTTTTTGTGGAAACCCCGCGGAGTATTGGTGAGAGAGAACAAAGAAGGACCTTGAACTGACTGAACTGACACACGAACTCCCAGCCTCTCCGGGCAAGACCTAAAGCTGAATACTACCCAAGAAATATCACGCCTCTTCGGATTCAAGTGATTTAGACTCCGGACGCTTAACCCAAATCTGCCTTTTCTCTCTCTCGAAGGTAATAGACATTGGTGCTTGACGGGTCCAATAAACCCGAATACCTCACCGGGCACGAAGACCCAAAGATGAAAAATATGCATACCGTATCCTCGTGGTATTCAGCAAGAAATTAGGGTGACTGTCTATTATGGGGGGAACTAAGATATGTGTCAAAACTTAACGGAAATAGAGGGTTTGGATTAACGAGCATAGTACCATTGCTGTTCTGGCAAGGGGGCGATTGGCGTAGCCATACACGTTGGGGATGATGGGAGAGAAGTCGGCCATGCTTGAGGAAATGTCGTGATCATTTGGGATTGTGGGGTTATCACTCTGTGGGTGTTTTGTTCGCTTCATAAACTCTAATGCTGGAGCGTGGGGAGGGCTTCCGGGGGGGGGGGTTGCCGGTTTTTTGTGGAGTTAATTCGCCGGGGAGCATGCGCGGGACTAGAGCCAACCCTGGGTAAGTTGGGTCCACCCCTCATTTCTGATGTGGTGGTACAGTAACCTGGAATCCTCCAAACTGTTAGTTGGGTGTGGAGGGTCTGGTGCCATAGGTGTGTGGGGGAGGATCGCAAACGATGAAGAGCTGTTTGGCCAAAGGCAAAAGCTACTGAAAATTGCCACCGGGGGCACATACATGCAACGCTATTTAGAAGTCGATCCTAAGGCACTGGCGTTCTGATCAGTCATCACAATCATTCATCCATCTGTGCGGATACTGGCACCTTGAATCTACCGGTATCTGAGGTATAGAACCGTGCATAGCATAGCATAGCATCAAATCACGGAGCACGAGCCCCCCTGTGGCCACTAAGCATACCTCGCCGCATCCCTACTAAGACCCACCTGCTTGATTTCAATCCCCGAGACCTCGAGCCGGCTCCCAGCCTTATATTCTGGCAAACCACTCCGTAGCCGGCACCGCTGCCTCGTCCATCCGGACCTCTATAGACAGCAAAGTTTACTATGGGCCACAACAGCCAGACCATCTAACGGTGTGCCGAAAGTATAGTACTGGCAGTATGAGTCCCCGGCGGGGTGCTGGTCAGGAGTCTATACCAACTTTTCGACGACTTGGAAGCAGCAGCACTGCAAAGCTGTTGTAGTTGGAGATGAAGCTGTTCTTCACGGCCGCGGGTCTTCAGAAGGTAGAGTTGTATGAGCTAGCAGGGTAGAATGATACCATCTTCGCGACTGCATCGGGGCTTATCCCTAGAAAGTTATTGCTGATGGCATCTTCAAAGTCTGTTTCTGAGTGGTGGTAAACAGGTGGCCTTGTTCCGGGTCGTTGGGGACGAGTATTTTCCACGTCTCGGTGGAAGAGGTTGGAGGAGGAATGTCTCGGGTTAGATATCCGTCCATCACCGGACCGAGGCCACTAGCAGGGGCGTGCTGCAGTGAGGACAGCGGAGTTGTCCTGTCGGGGGGTGAAGCTGGGAGCTACATGAAGGCATTCTATATCCCTACCTCTGGTCATGCTAGAACAGTTATTCCTTCCAGGAGAAAGCACATATGCATCTGGCAATGGGGCCAATCTCCTTACAGATTGTTTCGGGACTAACGTGAGCCATCGTCGGGTAGAATCTTTGGAGTAATGGAATCGCGCGCTTGAGATCGGCGTTGGCATGGCCACCGTCGGCACTGATAGGGTGCGTTATACTCCCCTATCCAGCCGAAATCCCACCACCGTCACTTGTTTATTGCCACTACTAAACAGCGGAATGTACTTTTATACCCTTTGGACTACAAAACACCTAATCGTAAATCCCAGCATTAGGAATAGCACTTTCGGAAAGCGTGAGGGACGGACCGGCAGAGAAACCGGGTGCGTCCAATCGACAATTCGGAGTAACGTATATCACTCGCCTAGGCGCTTTTGACACTGACGATATACTCGAGTATGCGCCGTCGAAATCCGGTCATGCCAATCGGTAAACCATAGGTTGGGAGGCTCAGGGAACAAACCAGAATGGTGCTGGGATATTCTTGGTCTTGCCTTCAACCGCGTGCCGGTTGTGCCAGGGTGCAATTAGCGCCTAGGGAGTAATCAAATTAATTCAGTGAACCCAAGCGTCCGGTCCGCCCGTCTTCGGGTGCGGACGGGACGGACGGGGCGGCGGACCATGTGGGTGTCTCAGGATGTGGACTGCGTCGGATTCCTACAGGTGATTGCAGGTGCCCGTCACCCTCTTAGACGGGAGTCTTTCCAAGGACGGACGTTGTTGCCCGACGGCTTGAGACACCATGCCCGGGACGGAGTCCTGTAGGTGCCTATAGGGCGCCTGGGACGCTTGGAATCGCTGCTGGTTCATTTTTTCCCACCACTCTTCACCTTGCTATGGCCAGTCCTGCATGCCATATATAAGGTACACTTGATTGGTAGTTGCTCGGACTGTGTCCCTATGAACCGGTGGTTGGTGGACCAGCTTCTCTGATGTCCGGACTTGTGTTTGGCGCTCACGGCGCCCTCAGCCAATGCTATCCAAATTTATCTCCAGCTTCACAAAGTTGGATAAGATTTAACAAGAATTGAAGGTTACTCAAAGATTTGGACCACAAGAAATTAGCCACCACGGACACTTCAGCATAAGTTGATCGTGTTTAAAAAATAAAAGCTGGGGCATAATGGGGGGAGAAAAAATAATAATAGACTGGACCCCACATCAAAGTCAAAAAGGAGAGGATTATCATCTCCTCTTACAGTAGGTTTCCTATTCCGGCGCCGGGAGTTGTTCGGCGTTCCGGCGGCGCTGCCGTGCCGGAAAAACCCAGACGACCCCCCCCTTTCTCACCACCCCCCCACACTACATCCCAGCAAAGAGAAACCTGGCGATTTAACATCATCAAACTTCGGGAAATTAATTCGGAGGACTTTTATCGATTGGTGGGATAATGCTACGTTTAAACTCAGCCTTTATCTAGACGTGGCTAGCTGGGATTATTAGCGAGGGTCTTGTGGGAGGGTCCCAGGAGTTCTATATCTACAGGGTATTGCTGTCAGATCTCAAACCCCTCTTACCTCTTAAATCAGTGTTAATCCAAGCATACTTCAGAAGAGAAGGATGTGGCCAAATATTAACGAATCCGATTCCTCCATGCCCTCAGAGGAGGATTGACCTAGTGGTCGAGCTAGCCCGAGCACAAGGTCGGATCTGTTATACGGGAGTTTTTCGAGATGAGAAGCTCGCACGATGCCACATGACCACTTGAGGGTGGCTCGGGAAAGCCAGCTCTTGCATAGCGTTGAGGCTCTAGACTAGTTTTCTAGGCTAGAGCTCGTATTCGCAATCGTGGGACCACACTCGGATTAGACTTTGGTCACTCGCCTCGCAATTTTAAGGTAAAAATATGAGAAGCTGCTGAGTCTGTGGGCTCCGGCATGCCCTTGCGATATGTCATATATATCTTCCCCCATACTCGAGTATTTGTTTCCCACAGACCTTGTCCCTCGGACACCCGAGTGAGGGCCGGGTTTTTCACTGCGCCTCGTTGCATGAACTGAAAACTCCGACCCCTTTTTGTTTAACCCAAAACTCGGATTCACACCACGGTGGGTGCCTAGTTAGAGCGCTAACTGTCGAGGGGGAAATTTTCGAGAATTCCTATGATAGCACCAAATATGGTTCCTAGCTCTTGCCACAAAGCCCTAAAATGTGTATCTCCTGCCCACCATCAATCTTTGTGTAACCGGAAACTCATCCAGTGGCGTTTTTTTGACAGAAGATATTCATCAAAAATCCGTTCTAGAACATTGGAACCCTGCGGAATTTTGGTAAACCAGGTTATAGACACCGGAGATGAGGAGGGCGGGCAATCGGATGCGGTCTTGGCAGACCCATTGCTACCTGATACCCATGGTACTTGTATCACAAGGGAAGCCTTCGAGCGGATAAGGCAATCTCGGTTGCTCTAAAGTACCACTGCTCGTACAGCAGCCCTGAGTCTGTGGAACGGCGATTAGAAAGTACGGCTTTGTTGGGGAATGTAACTTACTGTTCTGTAATCTACCTGTTGCTAAATAAAAACACCAGAAGTGCAATGTTTTTCAAGTTCGAGATCTCTGCGCACACAATGTGACTAGCGCACAACACTCTTGTGTTGTATCGTGATGTACTCGTATGATACAGCACATGTACTAGTACAGTACGCTAATCGGTGACAATGGCTCAATTACCGGTACTTACTCGCATGATTTTCATGACCTTGGGACAAGTTTTCCTGGCGAAATTTCGCCCGTCCGCTTATCGGTCATCCTTGGAGCAAGTTCACTGCTCCTTCCTTTGGCGGCACAAAGAACCCTCTTGGAAAGGATCACCCAGTGCCTCCAGTGGGCCTGGATATCGCAGTTAACTGAGGCCTGCCTGGGATGGGCTGCTATGTATGATACCAAACAACCAGGTCTGAAAACCCCCCAAGACCGCGAAGGTCAGCCTAGGCTAACCACGGTTGACCACAAAACCGAAGGGTTGGGGCGCAGGTGTTAGGGGCAACCGGGCTTGCTGGTGTCTACTGCGCACTGGTGGCTCCTCTGCTGGATATTAAATAACAGCAGTATGGTATCACACCGCACATCTCCTGAGTCTCTGGAACAATAGGAGCACGATAGAACACCCTCTCCAAAAAAAAAAAAAAAAAAAACCATTATGATATTATTATTATAATAATCTCGAGACAACCAGATGTTTTAGGGTGGGAAAAGTAGCCTGTAGCCACTAACAACCCCCCCCCCCCAAACTGCCTGTCCGCGATATCCTACAGACTTGGAGCACCGGTACCATTGGCCACTCCTGCTGTTCTCATCTTTTCAGAACTTCCGGTCTTTTAACCACACTGGCCTAACTTCAACTAGCCAGGTGCACTAAAACACTGGGGTTACTACCCTCACTGGAGATGAGTTTTTTTTTCCCATCGCCCCCCCCCGCCCCCCCCACACAAAATATGCAAGAGCAACTCCGGAGGAACAGCCCCAAACTATAAACTTACCCCTTCCGAAAGCCATCCCAAAAAACTGTGCTTCAACAGGAAGCACTTTTTTTTTTTCGTTGGGGGGAGTTGATCTCGTTCATTCTAGTACGATACTCTATCCCCTTTTCTCCACCCCCTTGAACTGCCTCCCGAGTGATTCGTAATGAACCACTGCCACCTTGGTCAATTACATGTGGCGGAGCTCGCGCTCAATATTCTGACTCAACACCAATTCACTTTTAGTGGTTGGCGAAGCCTGGATACCCTGCCGTGCCCTTCGTTGCCTAGAGAAGGGATGACTTGACAGAGCATCATGCTTACTCGAGTAGCAGCGGGACGGGGTGATCATCTCATTATCGGTATCGGATTTCATTGGCTTGTGAATAAACGAGACAAGCGCGTTGAGTCAGGAAGGAGGCTTTCGCAGCGTGCGGTTATATGTTTTGACAACAAGAGAGAGATTTGTGTTCTAGAGGTTTTAAATATTGGTTGGTGTCCCCTTACCCCCCCCCCCCTTTTTTTTTCTTTTCAGTGGATCATGAACAATCCAGCCGTGGGTGGTTGTCTCTGTCGAGTTCAAGCCATGACTCCCAGCCATGAAGTTAGGCCAGCCGTATACCATGATGTTTGGATAATGAGTTACGGTCGTCTCCTTAGATTGGTGGGTACAGATGAGCCTCACCACGTGGGCGGCTAGATCCGTGATAAAGGGGGTTCCCGCCGCCACCACCACCACTACCGCGCCTTGGGCGTTTGGGCACGAGCCAAGGGTGCTTTTATATCTTCATGTGCCCTACCGCTTACAGTACGGTACCAACTATGATACTTACTAACTTGGGTTGCGATTTTCAGGCCACCCGGACATGTTGAGGGACTTTAGCTCGCGATACCGCTATCCCTTGTCATCCTGTCATATCAAATGGGGGCGATTAAATGTACTCGTAACCCTACTAGCCCAGGGGGGCTTTACAACCAGTCCTTTTTTCAGAAAAATTCCCTCGAACTCATTAAGGCCCCAAACCTTCAGATCCAACCAGCTCCGGCGCCTACTGATTGATACCCGAGTGACCGTCAGTGACACATACTACCACCCCACCCCTTCCTCTATCCGCTCACAAGCCTACCCTCCACGCACTAATGTAGTCTATGGGAGATCGAATCCGCCATCTTCCTCCCGGATCCCCCCATCCGGCCCCAAGCACGCACTGCAGGTACGCTGCGGAGGGCAACATAGAACCCTGTCTACAAGTGCGGCAGATAGATATATCCGCCACATGAAGCCTGATAAGTTTTTTTTTGGTGAATCTCCTCGTTGCAGTGTGCCCCCAGATAAGGCACGTGACATATATACCTTTCGACCTCACTTGTAAGCCCCCAAGCCAAACCCAGCTCGTCCCAGTCCACCAAAGCACACACACACACACACACACACACGACAGGTACGCGTGGACGGAACTACGCGGATGTCACAAGCCCTCACTCGTAAAACAAGTCTCTAGTTTGGGCTGGAGACGAGAGCTAATTTGTGATATGCTACGTACCGGTGTATATACGGTGAGGGCCCCACGTTCATCTCTCTCTCCTCCCACCAGACCAGTAATATACTTCCGCGGTACCTTTCTCTCACATGATCATCAATTACCGAGTAAATCTTGACAGGACTAATGATAGAGTAAGATCTGATCCGCCGGATAGGTATGATAGGTAAAGTAGAGGGACATACTGCACCCCTGACCATGCATGCCTATCTGTCTGGCCTGCTGGGTGGGTGGCTGGCTGGGGAGGCTGACGCACCTTACTGCCGGCATGATATGAGGGTGGGGAACGTGGATATGGTCGAGTGAGTTCACATGACCTGCATGAGGGTTATTGTCTCGGATGATCGATCCGAGCCACTGTGGCTTTTGATATCACGATGGAGAGAGAGAGGGGTGAGGGTTTTTTTCTCGTTCTTTTTTTTTTTTATCCGCCACTTTCAATTTGCCCTTCGCTAGCTAAACTCAAGTATATCATAGGTAAAAAAAAAAAAAAACGGTTCTGGTATGATAATGAGAAGAAATGGAAAAAAGGAAAATAGAAGAAGAAGAAGAAGAAGAAGAAGGGAAGACGCCACCCGTTTATGTGTGCACTTCAACTAACTGGACGAGAAATACCGCTGCTAAATCGACAAAACCCTCACCTGTAAGAAAGGAGGGGAAAGAACCCAGATGCGATGAAGATGAGATTAGGAAATAAAAATAATAATAAAAGTATGAGGCTATGAAAACGGAAAAATAAAACCAAAAAAAAAAAAAAAAAAAAAA
>JACCEG010000479.1:91681-108422 GCA_014065205.1 Tuber brumale
CCCCCCCCCCCCGCCCCCTACTAATCGTAGTGTATCAAAACAACTCTACTCTACTCCCGACTCATTCCTCGGAACCTCCCGACCCAACCGCTCCCGTCCCCAACCTCATTATCAACATCCTCCTCGACCGGCCAAAGGTCAAACCGGAAAGCATCCTTCCTTTCAACAGGAATCAATCTACGCCCCCACTGATCCTCGAATCGCACCTCCCCGTGCCACATCTTCCTCGCAATAACCGGACGAATCTCATCCTCGTCCTCCGAAGAGTCCATATAAACCCCACTATCCCTCTGGTTATCCCTGGCCATGAGGTCTATTTCGTCGCCAGGCCGTGAAGGGGATCGCACACGCGGCGGAGTAACAACATGCGGTTGCGGGCCGGTAAGTGAAGAAGGTGGGATCCGCCATGACGGAGGTGGCGACGGGGAATGGTAGAAGTATAGCTCCTCTGGAGGGGAAAGGTGATTGTCGGGGTTTGTGGCGGGGAGGTGCTTGGACGAGCTATTGGGCGACCTGTTCGGGGATCGGTTCGGAGATCTGTTCGGCGAACGATTTGGTGAGCCGGCACGCCCGAGACCAGCGGTTATCGCTGGATCGTTCAAGGACTCGCGGGTCTTTTGCTTCTTGTTGGATGGCTCCTCGAACATTAGGAATGGCGCTGCAGGAACAATCTCCACTCTGTCCATGAAGCGGACGAACTTCTTGAGTTTTGCGCCTGCTCCTGAGCAGATGTCCTTCTTGATTGCTGACTTGACGGGCTTGCGTGCGCCGGCCGAGCTCATCGCCCCTCGTAGGGAGGATGTGAAGGTGGAGATGGACATGCCATTTCCCATGTCTTCCGCTGGTGTCGGCGATGAGGCCTCTATTCCCGCAGATTCGTCCAAGAAGAATACTGGCACTGGTTCTTCTTCTTCTATCACTTGCTGCGGTGATAATGAAGGTTTCCTCGGGGAAGCTAGTGCTGTCGAGATGAAGAGCCCTCCCATCACGGGTAAGGATGCGTCGAAGACTTGCGATGTGGGGTATATTTATGCTTGAGGAAGGGAGAGTATATGTAAAAGATATATTTCAGATGTGGGTGGGTGAGGGGGGTCAGTGGGAGCACCGTGGGGCACGGGGGGGTCAAATGATCTGTTTGGGGAAAGAATCCTGACGAGGAAAAGGGAAAGAAAAAAAAAATTATATATTCAGATTCCCCACAAGACCCAAAAGACCCAGGAGAGAGAGAAAAGAAAGATAAAAAATTAGAAAAAGGATCGAACAATCTCCCCCAAGCACGAAACTGCTACTATTTCCAAGTGTGATAGAAATTCCGGCTCAAACATGGAAACCCAAGCCCCCAAAAATATTTACTTCTCTCTTGCAAATGAAAAGTGAAAGTGGGCAGGAAGGAGGAGATAGGCAGGAATTTATAGACTGAGGGGTAGACTAGAGAGAGGTAGGAAGATTGAAAGAAAGTATATTAGAAAAAACCCACCAAAAAATAAACCCTTCAAAATACCGCCCTTATGATTTCATGAGGGGGAGGGTCCGAACTCCCCTTATATGTATTCCATTCCGTTCAAACCACCGATGAGGAAGATGCCTTGCCCTCTTTTTCGTCATTTCCCCTCGCCTGACGGATGCTAAGGGAGTTCTGACTGTGCGTAACTAACTAATCGGAAAGCCTAGGGGGGAAGTGTATGGATGGGAAAAGAAGGGGAAAAAAACAAATCTAAAGCGCACACCACACCACACCAGCTCTTTTTTTTTTTCGGGGTACAACAGAATACGCACAGTATTAAGGCGGTGTGAATGTCCTTTTCTCTGGGTCCCTCCGTCTTCTGGATCCTACAGTACTGGTAGGGAAACAACGGTGGGAGGGGGAGGGGGGGGGGGCGCTATGGTATGGGAGTAAGCAAAAGTGCACTTACTAAAGGGAGTGATGGTCGCAACAATGAATTCTACTTATCAATTTGTGAGGGCGTATGAATGGAGGTTGTGGTAGACTAGTCTAGTGAAGCAGCGGCGCCGCAGTCTGATGGGTACCACAGGTGGGTCCGGTAGGATAAGACAGGGAATAGGCAACAGGGGGTGGCAAGGACATCAAGGTGGTTGTGAGTGACTGAGTGAATGAGTGAGTGCAAAGGCAGGGATGTCGCCAAAGGAGGGGCGTGGTTTCGGATGTTTCCCCAAGTGGCAGAACCGTCGTATCGGGTCTTGTCAGTTTTCTTTTTTGTTCATTTCAGTTCATCACATCACCCACCGTACTTGTATTGTGTTCCAAGCATCATCAACCATTCAAGCTCAAAGCGAACTCCACTTTCCTAACCCAACACTTCACCTCCTGCATCTGTCGTTCTTCCCGCCCGCAATTGCTCCATTCGCTCGCCTACCGGTATTGACCGCCTCCATTTTTTTTTTTTTTTTTTTTTTACACTCCCTTCCGTCGGCTTTGCTTTTTTCACACAACCTTGAGAAAGAACAAGTTGACCGGTGGTGGTGGAAGGAATGGACCGGATCTACCGTACTGCACTGCAATGCATGCACGCGTATCGGGTTAAAAAATTACTGCACCCAGCCCAGGCCAGCCCAAACTAGCCCAGAGTCGACCAACCACGACCACCCATCCGTCTGATGTTGAGCTTCCTTCGAACCCGGGAAATAAAACATGAGAGAGAACACCATACATAAATAAATTCGAATAAATGATAAAATAAATAATACCGTAACGGGTGCGAGCAGGTTGAGTGAAGAGGGCCAAATGGGTTAGCAGGAATGTGAATGAAATAAAATTTAATAAAATTTAATATGAATTATCAGCCACGCGCACTTTGCGCTGAGTCGGAGATACCGGCAATGCGCCCAAGTTGCCAAGTTAAAAAAGGCATTGCGAGACCAAGCCAAGCCGAACCAACCAGATGGAAAGCCGACCAAGCAGGGTCATGCAGAACATACTCGAGTAGACTACTCGTAGTTGGGAACTAAACACTAGAACGAAAATGATGATAGCTGGATGAACAGAAAGATGCTTATGCGTCAGCTCCGTCTTGTCATTGATAACCAATTTTGTCTCCTTCCTGTGCCTTGGGCCTCTCCTATGATACCTTCTAGACCTCTAGAACCATACACACCATGGCAACTATCGTGATGATTGTAGTAAAGTGGCTGAACAATCATAAAAAAAAGGGAATAATCCTGCCCCCATTCCCTTCCCCTTCCAAAAAAAAAAAAAACCTCATACGCAAGCTAAAATCGCACATACGCTAAGACAGACTGTACGAAGTACCGTAGACTAATGAATGGGTGGAGGGTAAAATAAATAAATAAAGAAGACGTCATACAAGTAGATCACATACCAGTATTATTCAATCTGACTGGGATTAAATATCACTTTTTTTTCTTCCCATTTCAACACGTCCCCTCCGACCCTCTCACTTGTACGATATCTTCGCCCTTTTGTTAGACTCTATTCCAGCCCTGTGAGACTCTATTGTGCCTCAGGGCGACCGTATTCTGGGGGACAATAGTAAAAGTGACTAGGGAAATTGTAATATTACAACGAGACGAGAAACTTCGGTTTTTGCAAATCATGTGCCACAAAACATGACTCGCAACGCACAAAACACTCGACTATGATACTGGTAAAACTGTGTCAAAGCTAAAGGTAACTACTCGAGTACCTTAGCGAGAAACCACAGTACGGTAGTCTACTTGAATCCGTGATGAAAAGTTGTTTCGAAAATGTGGTCATTGGACAATTCCTTAGTCTACCTACTTCACTGCGCGCGCCCATGCTTCTCACCCAGGCAAAAAAGGTCGTAGATATTGTATCGAAAATACCTGAAGTAAACCAACCTAGCCCAAAAACGGTCCGTCCCATTCCGTAATCCTTTTTTCCTTTCCTCGATACGATTCGATACGGTATCCTTAGCAGCCACCCTCCACCTTCCACCTCCCCCCCCCCCAAAGTGAAAAAAAAATGCGATATATCACATATTTTGAAAGCCTACATCCCCAGACTTCCGGGCTGCCGTAGAACTGGCCGGATTCCGAACTCACCAGGTCAGATGGCAGTTTTTTGTGCTGATAGGCCCTGCATAATTCGAGCAGTTCTTCATCCCATCCCTTAACCATGACAGACGCAAAACAAAAAAAAAAAAAAAAAAAAAGTAGTTTCGTCCTAACTTTTTTTTTTTTTTTACTTCCCGAAAAAATAAACACTCGAGAAGAACTACTCGTACAGTACTGGAACTTCCCCCGACTGATTGCCATCTTCTCCCCCAAAATATCTCCATGGAAGAGGTTGTGCTGGTACAGTACTACGCTCGGTTCTTAGTTTCCGCATGACTTATTACTAAAGGAGCGGGCTCCGTCCGCTACGGCTCTCTGCTCCACCGGTACTATTATTCCCTAGTTGACCCCATCTCGATATCCGCATCACCCCAAGCGAGAAACAAAACGTAAGTGCCTCCGTGCTCTCTACACGTACGACTATACAATCTACGTATATAGCGTGACGGACGCATGCATGCACACATCCCGCAAATGAAGTTAACCAGCCCAGCAGCATTGGGAGAAATTTCCCGGTAAAAAACACTCGAATTTGTCGTCCTTAAATTAGTTATCCTATTGCGCCTCTACACTCTTCTTCTAGTAATTATATTCCCCATCCATAGACTAGTTCATTGTCCCCGCAATGAGGCATGCATGACTATGGTTGTCAGAATGGTAGCAATAATCTTGGGGACTTTTTTTCAGCTTTTTGAAAAATGATTTGGAAAATGGGAGGGAGGGAGGAAGGAAGGAAGGAAGGAAGGAAGGAAGGAAGGAAGGAAGGAAGGGAGGAAGGAACTTGAAGGAAGGATGACGATGTGGGGTCCGTTATTGCGGTACTATTATGGTACGGTAGTGCGTGACTGGAATGGGCTGCTTACTGAGGCTGAAGAGTGGCCTTTCTTATTATTATTGTTATTATTATTGTTATTCGCACAATGGGTGAGGGGAGGATTCAGAATGATAAATTTAATAATAATAATAAAAAACCCCGATTGCACTCACGATGCTTTACTTCTGCCATTTCTGAATCGGCATGATGATAACTTATGCTGCTGCAAGGGAGTGGAAAAGTGTACTCGAGTAAATGGAAGGTATGGGAGGGTGTTATAAATTACGCCTCCAAGTGATAAGGTAATCTACGGGGGGGGGGGGGGGCAAAAGGAAAGGAAATTGAGAAATCAATGTATCATAATGAATTTTAAAAAATAAAAAAGCTAGACGCACTGCGACAAACTTTTTTTTTTGCTCCTTCCTAACAAGAAATTGCATTCACTCACCCATTCCCCCCCCCCTCATTTTTCAAATGCTCGCTGACATTCAGGATGAGGAACTACCCGTAGGTCTTCAAGCCATCGCCTAGCGGAGCCAAAACTGGGAACCAGAGGAGGGGGGAAGCAAGCAAGCAGGCTGGCGGAGGTGTAAAGCAAGGTGAAAGTGAAGATGAAGGTGGAAAATAAAGCGGGGTCTGTGCCCCCCCTCACCCCATATATCACCAAGCTCTCCACGAACTGCACCATATCATACCCACCTGCTCCATATATTTTTTTCTTTTTCTTTTTCTCTTGTTGTTGTTGCCGAAGCCGATACCGTATGGCTTGGGCACAAAGAACGCATTGCACAGAGTGTCATGTAAGATCACTCGACTGACTCACCAATCATTTTATTAGATGGTGCTTCTACAGAGGGATGCGATACGGTTTTTGCCCCTATCGCACCACGCTGTGCTCTGTTGTGCTGCAACTCCGGCACTTATGGACACAGTTGCTATTATGATATCCAAAACTCAGATGGTAGGCGTGTCCTCTAATTTGACACATGATACAGGACGAGTAGCCGTAGTCCTCAAGCGAAGGAGGAAAGCAGAAAATGTGAGAGCAAATACCGTACGTACCAGCATCGTTAGGATAAGCCAAGTTCTCAGTACGATATCAGTTTTCCGGGTTACATCATTCAACTAGTCCGGCGGACAGTAGCGGTAATCCGATGATATCCCCCAACCCCAGAAACTTCCTCGAGGCACACCCAGCTAAGCATCGTATCCCTCCCTTCCATCCCACCCACGGATTACGGTGCTCCACCTTATCACACCGGTATCCACGCCCAGGATACCGGTGGTGGAGAGGGTGGGAAGGAAAGAAAGGGAAAAGGCGAAAAAAAAAAGGGAAAAAATAGCTATCACGGAAGGTGTTTCCGTTCGTCGACGAGCATTTTGGTGAAAATAGCGTCGGACCGCCGTACTCGAGTACTCGAGTACTGTCCTGCCCTCATGTCTCAACCCCCACCCCCCCCCCTCTTCCTCACGCCGAATCCCGCACAAAAGCTCGGATTCCTCCTGTTTCTATCCTGCGTGGATTTGGGAGTGAAGCGAAGTGATCCTCACCGGGAACCTTTGTGGCGTATTTATGATCCTCTGTTTTAGAAATGATGGAGAGGAATAAATGGAGGAGGGGAAGAAGATGATTGGTCGCAAGCTGGGGCCGACGAATCAGGTTTGTCGGAGGTTGGGATTCGGAAGTTGAATTGGGACGGTTATCGTATTACAAGTATATTGGCAGTTGATCCAAGTGTGGTATGATAATTTAGTAAAAGGAATATCATTTTGTCTGATATCCTACAAATGCCGCAGTGCGGTTTATGGCGGAAGGGAGGCGATGGCTTACTCCCCTAGCACGGTGCAACCCGTTTTTCACGAAGCTAGCAGGTGTCTCTGTCTGTCCATCATATCTTCCTAGAGACCTTGATACAAGTACTAGTACCTTTAGTGCCACACCACAGTTCTACATACCGGTACTAGTCCAGTACCGTATCATGCTCAGACAGCGGAAAGCCAACCAAAGTCATATTAGTACCAGGTTTTCTTGACCTTCACCTCATCGTTCCCCCCCTCTCAACACGCAAATACACAACTCGCTAGTCGACACCATGACCATGTTTTTGAAGGAGGGCAGCTAGCTAAGTTTCCACTCTTCAAGGGCCAAATGACGATCGAATGTTTCATCCAATCGTGTGATGCACGTCGAAACTGCACTTCATAGGTATTTTATTCCCTTCCTCTCTGTGGCGCCGCTGCTCCTCCACTGTTTCACATCAGCCACCTCTTTACCTTTTACTCTTTCTTTCTTTCTTTTCCCCCCCCTTCTTTCCCCCCTAGTTCAATGCTGCGATACCGGCAAACGAAATACGGTATTTACACAGCCAACTACCGGTGACTCCATAGGGTTAGGAAAATAGTCTACAAATGAGCGGAGTACTTGTGCTAGTACTGTCTGATGATAACGATAATAGAGACAATGATAGAGTCGCCGACCCAAACACAACCAGTAATGACATCAAGCATTCAACTACTAGTACAGAAGCGTTATAGAACTACCAATACTCGTCCACGCAACTGTGTTCGCGTCCGCCATCCTTAATACGATAACTTATCACCAAAATGTGCTCTATCCACCGGCCGTTGCACTGTGTTGGCAGAAGATCAGATCATCCAGATCCCTAGATTACGATTACTAAAGCGGGATTCCCGATCTACTTCCCCCTCCTGTACCCCAACCCCGCCGAAGATCTTTAGAACCGGACCGGACGAGTCATGCGATGAAAATCTCTGCCGAATGCTAACTTAATTGTCTTGGGCTCCCCCCCCCCCCGAAGGCGGTAGAGTACCGTCCTCGGACCCGCTTCGGGGAGATCTTTTCTTTATTTTTCTCTCTCAATTTCTTCTCGGCTATTTTATCTTATTATTTTTTACCTTTCTTGAGGGACATGTCAGTTTTTGGAAGGAGGCAACGCATCAAGCAAGTGGGGTTCTGTACTTGAGTACGAGTGGCCGGCATTGTGGCCTATCGGCGGGGATCCCGGATCCCAGTTTCTGAGATCTACACCATCTATCAACTTTTGACTGGGGACTTCTTGACCGGTAGCCTCGGTGTAGCGTTCTGCGAACGCAGTGCGATGCCAAAGCTAAGCTGTTGGGCGTGCGCTTTCTGTTTTCTATTCGCTGGTTCACAGTTACTTGCAGGTCCTGAGGCAAAAAGGTCAAGGGATATGGTAAGACAAGGGGGGGGGGGCCGCCAAAGAGAGAAGTTAGTATAAAGAAGTCTGCAGACCACAGATTGAGCTGCATAAGAACGGTGACACTGCATACACCAATGCCCAATGCAAAGTACTCGAGCATATGTTGCACCCTACTCTCCCCTAGAGCCTGAGTAGACTACCGCACTCGCGCAGCCGAGTTGAAGTTGGACACTCACAAAGCGTAGCGATCGCCAAGTCAATATGTGGACACCTCCAGAGTGCCAAGCCGAGCGATGTGGTCCTATTCGAGTACCGGTATGGTAGAAAATGAGTCGTATGGGGGCCAAGTATGATAGGCACTTGTAAGGAGTATGGAAGCTCTTCCTCTAGCCATGACCAAGAGCGTCAACCATTTCATGAGAGGCTTCAAACCGTGATACTCCATAATGGAAACAATAACCTAAATTGCTACCGTAGATCCTAGGCTATATGGGTATATGCGATGGTTTGCCAGGTCGTGTATCGTGCTCGGATAGAAACAAATTGTGCCTACCTGGTTTTTCTTTTTTTTGTGCCATCGCAAGTGATTACAAATCGTGTTGCCCTGGATAGGCTCACTATTGGTCCGACGATCAATACCATGTCTGGGTGGTCCAACGTCAACTTGGGCGCGCGAGCCATTGAAAAACTTTATTTTAGGGAAAGCTCTGTGCCTAAGCTGAAAGCGGAGCAAGTACATACCACACACATACTCGATGGGTGGTGGCCAAACCGGTTCCCACATGTCGGAATAGGAAGGTTTCTCCTCACTCCTTCCTCCAAGACTTATCATCTGCAAATGCCATGAGCGCAGCGCCCTACTCGTACAAGTATGATAATACCTACGGTGCTATGGTACAATCTGTCAAAAGCCAGCTGAAAAAGGGAGAAGGCTTCTGGATGGGGGTTAGGTTGGTACGATAACAGCTCGTTACAAGGTGCCAATGCAATCATCAATGCTCACTCGAAACCCCTCCATCCCCTGTCCTAGAGATAGGGGATTGTGCTTCCTGAATTGTTTACAGAACGGCTATTGATTGACACGGGGGGGGGGTTCCTGAATTACCATATCATATCATAGCTGAAATGAATCCACCAGATCCACTACAATACTCGCATGGAAGCATTGGCACACACCCCTACTCGTCTACCGGCTATTCTGAGTGGTCGAGAGCTCGGCAAGGAGCGTTGGGCTGCAATGTAATTTAAGCACGAGTTCAGCGACCAAGGCATGTATGAGTGTAATACTACCGGTACGGTACTCGACCACTCGACTACTTGAGTACTCGTACAAACAGTAACATGTCTTAGACCCTCGCTTCCCCCATGTGTACAGTAGGTGAACAAGAAACAGAGACACTTTAAGTTCTGCATTCCCATCACGTTTTTGGAGGGGGTTTTTTTTTTTTTTTTTGGGAAAGGGGAGGGGAGGGGAGATTTGTCTCGGTGTGCGCACTATTTTGTCAGCGAATTTGATTATTGGTTGCAAGACTGGAAATCAACGGATGAAAGGGGGGGTCAGGCTTTTCAGGCAATTGACTAACCCAATTTATCCAATCTCTGATTGTCCTTGGAAGGGCGGGGAGTTTTTTTTTTTTTTTTTGAAGGGAGATGGTTTATTTTCTAGTAGACGCTCTTGCCCTCGATTTGAGTAATCAGCAAAGAAGGAGAGAGGGTTTGCGAAAATAAATCGCATATCGCTGCAAGCGAGAAGTGAAAAAGAAAAAAGAAAAAAAGCAACAACTAGGGCTGGTACGGTAGTGTAAGACGTGATAACGCCCGACTGAGGAGGGTGCAAAATAATACCGAGGCTATAATATAATTATTATGGAGGAACCTCTCTGAATTGGTTCGGTTTCTGAAGTATTCTATGAGATGACTAGCCTCTGGCCTGTTCTCACCTTTTATCACTCGAGTACTGTATAGTACTGTACCTCTAGGGTTGGAACGGTAGGTTCACATAACGTACCATAGGGCATGATACGCGGGCACAATGCGATACTGTGGGGTAATTTGTCGTGAACTTACCAGACTCCGTTAGCCGGGTCAATGTAAAAAAAAAAGAGACACTACTCGTACAAGCAGGTTTCAATGGATGTGCGCTACGCATGGTTCTACTCGAGTACAGAGGAGGGAAAAAAAGGGAGATCCAAATTAAGTTTTCAAATGCTCAATTAGCACGAGACGTCGGGGATAAGAATATCGTGGCTCCTCCTCGGCGACATGCACAGATCCTCCTCGTATGCTACTAAAAGCCTCATCCTTTTTAGTTGTTTTGTCTTACCATCCCCCCCAATCTTCGCAGCATAAACCCTATCAAAGGACACCCTTACGCAGCATCAAGTTTTGTATGATACTCGGGTAGTGTGAGATACCGTTTTCCGGGACAACGTACTTAATTAACCTTAAAGATGTAATTTACGGTAAGGTGCCGTATTATTCGAACACTGAGTATGATACCTCCTCGGTCTCAGGGATGGAGTTTCCACCGGCACAAGAATAGGGCTGTGGTGTTACTATCTCGGGGGTTCATCCTGTATGTGGCTGCTCCGGTACAGTAAGAGAGGTACTCGTGCAATGAAGTCATTTTGCCGAGCAGATCTCTTCTACTCGTAGTTTCGCTAATATTAATACACATTACCGGAAGTACAAGTAAGGGGACTAGCGTGACTAAGCCCCAACCAACTGCTCACAGAAACAGGGTATGATATCGACACGATTAGTATGATAGACCGAAAGGTAAAGGTACGAATCCCTATGAGGTCTAGATAGACAGGGGGCTATTATGTTTCCGTGGTCTTGTGACTAACCACTAAAAAGGGTCCTTCAGGATAATTACAAATCCGTTGCTCTGGGATACATTGGTCAGACCTCCCCTTCCCATGATATGCTTCTACCGCTTACCGGTGTTGGGGATAGCCATTCCCAGCCCAGACTAGCTCGTTGGAGGTATTTCCACTGAGCCCGAGAGTCTGCTGATATTGCTGATATGGAGGGCTGATGCTCAAGCTTTCTAGTTATTCCATGTACTGTAAAGGATTAATCCTCGGCTAGCCAATTGACAACCAACAAGCCCTTGACACAGCGTTTTATAAGGAGATATGCACATCCAATTAAAAATGTGCCCTCGCATTGCAGTAACACTAGGCCCACCAGGGGAAAACTAACGCATTGTCATGGAAAGTCACTCGAACAGTTCCCAGCCACTGGTGTCGGAAATTGTGGCTTCTCGGGATCATGGTGATGTCATGGTATCTGTTCAGGCCGCAAACACCTAGATGAGGACTTTACTAGTATACGCTACTAGGGAACGAGCCTTCTTGGTATTGAACAGATCATCCATTGTGACTGCTAGACTCATGTAGTATATTAGGTTGTGTTCCTGCCGGAGGTAGAGAGGGTGAGCGAAGTTCTTTGAATGAACATATTTTACAACAGCTGGTGCTGAACCGGGTGATTACGAGTTTGGGCGTCGAAATGCTGGAGATTTTTTTTCTTATATTTGTTTCCCTTCCTTTCATTTCCTTCCTTTCTCGCTTCTCTATTTGCACAACTCTTATCAGGTTTGACTCTACACCCTGTGTGTAGCACTTGCTGCATCAAACTCTCCTCCCCCCTCCCAATCCCCCGAGCTCTGCGAAACCTCCCTTCCAATCACTGACATTCCACACAACAACTGGAAATGATATTATTCGATGTAAAAAAAAAGGAATGATGGGATGTGAAGAGTCCGTCCATATAGATGTAGATATCTAAGTCCTACTGGGAAAGGGTGTAGTATATGGTGGGCAATGCCACACGTAAAGTACCAGTTTAACGAAATATATTTTGCAGGTAACCGGGCTTCAATCCAAACAGTCGCTACTAACTTTGTCACCCGCGGGAATTTTCTGTCCGCGACACTGCCATATCACATTCTGCACATTTGAAATAGAAGAAAGATAAGGGAACGAGTGGTATAGAGTAGAAAACCTAGACGCAAAGGACCAGACATTATTAATAGACACTTCTGGGTGTTCAGGTTGAATTTCCAAAGCACCGTGCGGATAGAGGACGGAACCTTGTAACCCCGAACAACCCCGGTACTAGCAGCTCCACTGCGCGCTAGCTAAAAATCACTTGCTCCCGCTCCACAATGCTCTTAAGCTCTTGGGTAGGCATGATATTTACCTAGCCTACTAGAATACCGAATAAGGGTGGTTAGTAGGAGGAGGAGGACGTGGGATGAGATGCCCAACTCGGGATATTCAGCTGAAGTCTCCAAAAAGCTGATCGGTCTTCTAATAGCTAGCCTAACGCTCCGGAGCACCTTGAGAATGGCTGATGCATGGCCCGGCCCCTCCATCCCCCATCTCTGGTCTCGTACCGCCAGGGGATGCAGAACAGACAAGCTTACCAGCAGCCTGGGGAAGTGTTCTATGATGGGTTTCACCAGAATTGCTGAGGTTGCTCACAAAACGGGAGCGTACACTTGGCATACTTCTACTCGCAATTGTAAGAGAGCAGTAGAGGTCCCTGGGGAGATACTGCGAAAAGACTCAAAATACTTTTTTTCAGATTATACAAGGCAATCAACTTGAAGGCCGTATCTTGAACCCCCTTTCTGGAGCAAAAAAGGTTTCTTGAAGATGGAATTCTTAGCATAAAGCTCATACCCCATCGCTGACTAAAAACCTCAAAGCACGACGTATTAAGATAGCTGCTACCCTCCTGACAACTAAAGTGGAATCGAAATCAATTAACTTTGAGGTTGGTAAGTTGAGCTATGGTCAGAAGAAGCATACAGCTGAAGGATTTAATTTGTGGCAAAGGGATCTTAGAAGCTTGAAAAACGCCGTCTTTTCTCTTTTTTGATAGACGCCTTAAGGAATGGCTGATGCACCCTTTATATCGTATCTTGATTGGGTTCGGAGCGTCAAACCTACCTGCCGCACATTACCCCCCGGCGCCACAAATTGCTCGTAGCCGGTGGAATGGCGCTCAATTCAGATTAAATGCCCCACTCAAGCTCGAAAAAAAAAATTAAAAGAGCGAAAAAATAGCGCTTTATTTGTTGATCAACTGATCCAGTACTCTCTCTATCCAGAAAAACTGACGCAACCAAAAGAAAAAAAGAAAAACTTCTACATATCGTCCTCATCCCCCCACGGATCCACCTTAGATCTGGTGCTAGAGATTTTGGGGTGACTCCCACAATGAACAGAACTAGGATACCTCATGGGATGCGTCCCCGAGAAGGCTCTGCTCAAGAGCACTGTGTTTTGGTCTCTTGTGTGTTGGTGTAGGACTGTCGGCGGAAGAGATAGGTGTTGGGTCTGGGGCGGCACGTTTCTTGGGCTCTTCTCTCGCGCCTTCGATTTCCCCACTCTTAGCAACCACTTCTATAATAGAAACCGAGCTAAGACCCGCGCTCTCACTGGTTCCCTCTTTTGGGTCTGAGCTTCCATCGCTCATGCTAACCGCTCCACCAATGGGCATCGAGTCAGGGCTTGTGCGCTTCCAGGGCCTTCCCCCCTGGTCTCCACTTCCACTGCCTTCTCCTTCTTTTCCTTCGCCATTTATATATTCAAACCAGGCATCCTCAGCAACTTTCTGACCCCAACTCTTCTCCAACGCATCCCAAACCTTACTGCAATCTCCTGCACCTTTAGCAAGTGGGACTGGCGTCTCTAATTCCCTAGTTGCCTTGATGAATTTCCAATGCTTTAGAATTGCTCCAGCGGTAATCTCGTTCTGAAGAGCAGCGTACGCCGTCAACTCCGGCGACAAGGCGAGGGACATCGGGGTCGACATGGAAAATGCCAAAGTGTGCTTATTAGGACTGATATTCAAAGGAAGGTCCTTCACAATTCGACCGGCGTAGGCGATGTCCTCTGGAGTGACGCCGGGGAAGTGCTCCAGGTATCCGGAATTGGCGAGGGCGTTGACCGTCACTGCGGCTTTTTGGAGAGGGGTGCGAGGGAGAGGAAACTTGGTTGGGGAGCTGCCGGAGGGGGTAGCGGTTTTTTCCTCCATTTTGTTGGTCATATTTGTAGGTAGGGAATTGAATTTGGTAAAAGAAAAAGAAAAAGAGATTCGTAGCTAGATGGCGGTGGAAGAACGAAGGTTGGGAAATTCTCTGAACACCCGCGGGGTTTTTCTCTTTTATGTTGTGCTGTGAGGAGAGGAAGGGTGGGAGGATATGGGAAGAAAAGGCCAGCTATCATAAGGAAATCGCTTGAAATTTCCATGGGGCATAGGGAAACCGAGTGATGGTCTGTGAAAAAGTCAAGAACGTCGTTGCCAAGTTTGTTTCAGGGCTTTTCTCTCTATGGCCTATGGCACAAGTCAAGGTATTCATACTTGAACCCTATGTAATGGTTGGGGTGGAGAATTCTGTGTTGAACTTTCTATATTTGGGTGAGTATGAAATTTATGCCCTGTTGATTGGGTATGGTATGAATATCCACACACGTCCGACGCCGAAATTTTACTCTAAGGCTTGCGATATTCGTATTGCACTATTGAGAGGTTAGTGCACTATCAGTTCCAGAGCGCGCCTGTCAGTAAAGAATATTTTGAGAATCGAGATATTGTTGTAGGTGACCCTCAGTAAAGCAGGAGTCTACAGTACACTGGCCCATTCACAAAGTAGCGAAAAAGACTCTCCCTTCCCTTACTAACAAAATTTAACATGCAAAAGGCAAACAATTCAATGATATATTACGCACTAAATTTGAGATGCTATCCCCGGTGCTTATATGAAGGAAGGGGGGAAAGAAAAAGAAAAAATGCGAGAAAAGGTGAAACACAACCAAACCAGTCTCGCAATGTTCCAGCCCAAATCATACACCCTCATAACGCCCCCAAGTAGGAATAAAACGACAAAAGTGAAGCCATCACCCACGCCACGCAGGGGAATCACCAAGCCCGATCCTGACTCGGCCCTGCCGCCCCTTTCAAGAACCCATCGACAAAGGTTGCCATCTCGTCCACTTTCCAGTCATGGTGTATCTCCTCCGCTAGCGCCATTAACCGTTCGTCTCCCAGCATCTCGGTAGCGCTAGATACCAACTCCGCCAATCGCGATAAGCTTGCGGCAAAGTTAACAGTTTCCGTCCTGACGCGACCAGAATCTGAGGATGCAGAGAGGGGTGTAGGGGGTGGTGGAGCAGCCCGCGGGTTTGCGCTTGATAACAGTGGGGGAGATGGTGATGGTTGTAATGGCGGCGATGATAATGGCGATGATGATGACGAATGCTGCTGCTGTGCAGCTTGTTTTGAGCTAGAGCTAGGGGAAGCGCGACCAGGCGAATGCCCAGTCCCCCTACGCGACTGAGGAGGCTGAGGACACTTTAGCTACTGGTTCGGCTGAGGGGGGAAGTAAGAGGGGAGAACTCACATCTCTACCGTTCCCATTTTTTCGCTTCCGCTTCACCCTATCACGGGCTCTTGCAGCGGCCCGGCCCTGGCGACATGAAATACAGGTCTTTAGCAACTCGTTTGTCCCTGGTCTAGCGTAGTCCGCTACCGGCTTCTTACCCCGGCAATGCGCGCAGGGCTTTATGCCGGAGGGTTGCGAGAGGGGTTGCGCGCTACTTGACGGTGTGACGACGATTGTGGCCATGTTGGTGGTTGTGGTTGTGGTTTTGGTGGCAGTGGTGGTGGTGGTTGTGGCCGGTGGGACCGATGGTGTTGTTGTCTATGATAAGGGCAGGTGGCAGGCGGTTAGGCGATGGTGGGCCGGGCTATTGCTGATTCTGGAAGGATTAGGTTATGCAGATGAACGATGCACAGTGACAAACTTGCAGCCGAACGCTAGCCTTCCTCTTTGCCGGTATTATTGGCTTTTAGTATTCCGCACAGGTATTATTATTTTTTGAGAAGCTCTCATACAAATATAGACGCCTGAGTACGAGTAGATTACTTAGAATTGTTCGCTTGATTTAATTAAATTGTTTTGGATAAACTTTACCCCAATCCTAAAGCGAGGAGAGAATGCTGGTGACTTGCGATACACCATACTGTAGTCTAAACTTTCTCCACAATCTGGAGGATTGGTGGTACAGTATGGAACTAGCAATAGTTTGCCGGTAGCCAGAGAAGTGGTACTGGAAGGGGAATAGCGGTAAAGTTAGTAGTAGACACGGCTCCAGTTTCCCGCACCTCGGAAGTGTGATCTCTCGGGCAATTTACTGCAGCCTATCATATAATACTTGCGCGCAAACTAAGTTATGGCGCAATAGGCAGTGTGTCCACTTATATCTAATTATCTAATTATGCACTCTACCAATATGATACGGTATAGTAAAGCACCTAGTCAAAAGTCTTGGTGATCGCTTATTTCAACAATTGTAGCAACGGCAACCATAGAGTAAAGAAATTGCAATAACTCAACCAGCAAAGCTTGAAATGATAAGAAATTAAAGAGAGTGAATTCTAGGACCAGCCTTTACATATAAATAAAATCAAAAATTAAAAAAAACAATTGCTAGTATCTTGTGTACCACCCCTTGGCTGCAATAACAGCATGAACCCGTTCAGGCATTGACCTCCACAAAGACTCAAAAAAACCAGAAGGTATTGTATCCCATACTATAGGTAATGCCTCAACTAGCTTCTGCTTGACCTTCTGAGGGCCACCAGGTATTGAAGCAATATCTGGATACTGAAT